>ATSW01000088.1:0-17966 GCA_000444245.1 Botryllus schlosseri
CGATGATGCGACAAAACGGCTGACCTTTTTGTCAAGTCAACCCACGGAAATTTTGTTGCAGAAGTGTCAAATTCGACATCGAGCCGAAAAGTTGACCTTTTTTTTTAGTCAACCCGCCGGTGATTACAGTTTGTATGCCCATTTTTCGGTACACAAAATTTGGGGTCGATGATCGGTGTTGAGCTTGAAAAGGGGGCGATGGGTCGAAAAAGGTTGGGAACCACTGTACTAAACCATGCAATCCAGGTGTTCAAATATTGAGAGCTGGTAGTTTTGCTGATGGAAATTCTTTATACATGTCACATAGTTTGTGTGTGCGTGCGTGTGTAGACAAGGAGGCTTCGTGATCAACCAACTTTCTAATTTCCTGCTGATAGTATTGATTTTGTAGAGGTGATGATCAATTGTTAATTAGGTTATCAAATTTATGCGTCTCACTGTGATGATAAATCATATAGCAGTATAAGAGACCCAATACAGCAAGTCTGTAAGTTTGTTAGAAAATTGACTTCTAAGTAGAGGTAGACAAATTATGGCATGTGCGAAACTTGCTCATTTGAAGTGTCCAACGACCGTCGTTATGATTGTGGACTGGATTATGGATTTTAACCTTGATAGATTAGATTTGGTAGGGTCATTTGAATTTCAAATAATAATGTTTTCCACAGATACACTGTGAGTGAAGAGACAAAGATGACATAGCAATGCAGATATCGACATTTTGTGTGCATAATAAAACCATAATTTATTTTTTAATTCGCTTTTCCAAAATCGAATGAATTGTTGAAAGATACTGCGGCATTTTTCTCGTCATTTACCTGTAAGCTCAAAAAATATTGGGAAGTAACCACTGAAGAACTCGACCGTGACAAAAACTCCGACTGAATCTTGTTGTTATAATGAGACTGACCGATTACAAATTCGCACAAAAACATTCCTCATGATCTGATTGTTTTCAAGTTTAAGCGGTAGTGCGATATTCACATTTCTTCCAGGACAAGCTTACAATACGGGATCTTGTGTCTGAAACAGCTGAACTACGATCGTGCCGTACTCGACAGACGGCGCCAGGAATCTAAAGATGAAGTCAAAGGTTAGAAAATTAAGTAATGAATAGTATATGAGGAAGCAGTTTCCAAAAGTAAGGTTGATCAAGATGTCACATTACACACTGGAATTGCGGTGTGCATCTTCTCGACTTGTGCAAAATAACACTGCAAACAGGTGCGATTTTCAAGAATATATATTTAATTGCTGGGATACTGGGCTGTTTCCCCCTGTTGTTATGATAATTTCACTCCTAAAAGTGTTGCAAACTCCGAAGAATAGAAGTACTTCGTTACTGACCACCTCTTACTATAGCAGCCCAACAAGTTTACGGTGAAATGCATCTGCAAGCCGAATTAGCTCAGCGTGCAATCGTCTCTCAATCCGCATACTTAGCCACAGACTGGTGCAATATATCCAAGTGCCCGGTCAAACAGGCAACCTTGACGTGCTGGAAAAATCGAATGCCAAGGGAGTAGAGATGATCTCATTAATCCTTTTCCGTTACAGATATTCTGGTTTGGACGAACCAACGAATCATCCGATGGCTGCAGAACATCGGCCTCCGGGATTTCGCTCACAAGCTTCACGATTCGGGAATTCACGGAGCTGTGATCGCCCTCGACGACACGTTCGACGCCAATTCTCTTGCCCTCGCGTTACAGATTCCCAATCAAAATGTTCAGGTGTGTGAAAACTGTTGTGTGTCAAGTTCTATTTTCTCGATTTTTGGATCAATCAATTCTACATGTTTTGGATGACCGATCGAGATTTGGAGGCTTACACGGTGGGAAAACACCGTAGTCGAAAAACTAACTCTTAGTGTCATGGTGAAGCATGTGGCATAGGTCAAGGGTCCCGCGGTCTGATTTCAGATTTTGGAAGTGAGCTGAGTAAAGCATTTTGAATTGCTGAAATTGATTTCAATTTCAAAATATTGTTGTTATTTCAAAAAAGCTGTACTCCTGTGCCCGACATCACTAATCCTCACTAGCTAAAACAGCTTCGGCGATGGCAACAGCATTCCATCGAGGGAGAATCAGCTGATGTGAATGGTCATATTATATTGTCTTGGCGTGCAATGGCGCAGACACTCCCATGACCGAGACGCTTAAGAAGATAGCTTAGGGCTAAGATCAAACTTTACGAGGAGATGGTCCTTCAGTCATTACAGCGTCTTACTAGCCCCAATACCGATTCCTTCGTCGCTAAAATAGTATCGTGGGCAGCCCATGGTTCAAAATAAAATTTATGATGATGATATTTTTGTTGTATTTGTATTTCTTTAAAATCAAATATTACTTCTTTTCTGGTAACTGTGTCAGTCGCCTATGTTAGAGAACACTGCGTGGTACTGGCGTAAAGATTGAAACTTTTGTTGCTGAAAAAGTGGTCCGCAGCCCGTTTTGAGTTGGCGACCCCTGGCATAGGTGATCGGTAACGGATTACTACTTTTCAGAGTACTAAAGTAGCTTTTGCCTACTTGTGCTACTTGCTCAAGTGTGGACTAGACCTAGAATACTATTTTGCTTACTTGGAAATTTCCACTAGGACTTAGGTAGAAGTGTACGATGTTACTTCTACTTCTAAGAAGGAATAGGACTTGAGTACTAACGCTGACAACTTTGACCACCTCTAGCGTCCGTCGGCTTACTTTCCCACCGTTGAGATACTCAAATTAATAGCAAATTTAAGGGAAGCCCTAAATCCTGATTCTTTTCAATTGAAAAGTAGATCCTCGATATCAATCGCTCCTTATGCTCGGCAGTACCAATGGTTCAAGTCAGCCTCTTACTTAACGAATGTTGCAAATATCCCAGGCTCGTCAAGTCCTCGAAAGGGAATATAGCAATTTACTGGCGCTTGGCACGTCTGAGAAGCCGGCGATGGATCGGTGAGTTGTTCTTCTTATACTTTTTTCTGTCCTTCTGTTAAATGTCTGTTTAGCAATCCTATATTGTTGAATAAGAAATTCGCGCATCCACAACCCTCATCCCTATCTGTTCTGTCAAGTTAACACAGGGGTTCCCGACCTTTTATGATTGTGTTGTGACCCAAATTCCGATTTGAAGATGTTTCGCTACCCACCACTAAATTTGGGATGCTGATTACCAAAAAAATGGTATGCAACTTTGCCCAGACCTATTCACGGTCTATGTGGGAAGCAATGATGTTACCACTCTGCTGAAACTCATCTATTCAATCCATGCACAATCAGCAACTACTTGGTCTAACCTAGTGTTTCCCACTTACGTTCTTCATTACCTGTCTTCCTTTACCCATTTTTGAAACTACTCCCTCCTACTCGTATTCCTAAAAAAGGGAGTCCTAATAGTTCGGAACCCTAGCATTTTAACTACCCGTAATTTTCCAAGTATAGTATGCCCCCATGTATAATACGCACCCCTAAAATAGCATGCAAATTCTGGGAAAAAGCCTGTACCCATGTATAGTACACACCCTGCATTTCAGTACATGAATAGTTCCAATTTAGTATACAATGTCATTCTGGTTTGCGATATCACTGTTGAACAATCATGACATAACGATCGCTAATCATTTTACAATTACCGGAATTGTCTTTAAACGATAGTAGATAGCAGCCAAAGCCTGCGAGGCGGACGGCGCGATAGTTCAGGCTAGCGACACGACATCTTGAGCACAAGACCTATTACAGATGCGATTGCTAATCATTATACAATTAATGGTATTGTCTCTAAACCAGCGGTTCTCAACCGGGGGTCCGAGAAGCAATTTCAGGGGGTCCGTGAGACCTCTAAATTTCTTAAATGGTTGATAACCTAATTTTTATTTTATTTTTTAATTTGAGAAAGCATGAGGCAGTTTCGCACCACAACTGCTAAAACCTCATGACTCATATCATCATNATAATCGTCTGACATGGACTATCGTAGNGTGGAAACTCATTTTCATTGCCAATTNTCCAATAACCTGCTNATACAAACAAATTGCTGTTTAGAGATGTTTTGTTGGGGTTTGTGGAAAAAATAAAAANANNGAGATAGTAACNTCAATCAGGGTGACTTCGTAATGTCTGCGAAANCTTTTCGATTTGAAGTTAGCAGTCTCATCAAATTAGNGAACAGTCGTTTGAAATAAAAATNTNCGAAGTATTTCCATAATNTNNCCCANTGCAGGGAACAGCTTCTNGGAGGTACAGAACTTTANTATACAATNGAATAGTATATTCATATTGAANTGANCCCGAATATTTTCGGCTGACACTCNTCATAAATCGGACAATGATATACCCGCTCGTAAACCTCGGCTATCAGATTTTGAGCATTCTTATTGCGGATGCCCTATCGACAAGGCTGATTTTTTGATGAACAAGGAGTGTTTCTTTGCTATGAAAGCATTACGTTCCAACCCTGAAATTCATATGACCAGTCATATTGGTATACAGCCTTGTCTTGTTAATGTTCAATTGTTCATGATCGAAAATGTTTGCTCGTAAATATATATGTAAACCCGAACAGAGCAAATCGTTTCATGACAGTCTTTCTCTGGTTGGAAAACTTGGATCCATTCTTTGGAGCATAAAATTTGTCTATACTTTTAGATTAGGATTTCACTTTGACGGTAGAAACTCTCTGCGGGCCGGTCAAAATCCGAATCCGGCCAGCGGTCCGTATGTTGCCCGTCCCTGCGCTAGATGCTGGACGTGATATGTTTATAAAATATGTGTTTCTTCATTTTGGTGTCATAAATGTTGCGATCACACCAAAAGTATCGTCGGAAGCGTTATGCATTAATATTGCATTAGCCTCCATCTATCTTTGCGGAAATGGTTTTCGGCACTCCTCGTCCATATCAAAACGAAGAAGCGGATTTTCAAGACACGACCACGTACTCCAAGAAATACAGCAGCAAAATTATCTTTGAAATAATAAAAGGCCGCCAATTTCTACATAAATAGTATGATGTTATCTTCAAGAAAAATCAATATTTTGCTGTTTATCACAAGCCTACAGCTCATATTTGCACAAGACATATGAAGGTTGCACCATAATAGAGCTAAAATTGTACTAAAACTTGAGGGGGTCCGCGAGGGTCCGTGACGGTCAAAAGGGGTCCGCGAAGCCAAAAAGGTTGAGAACCACTGCTCTAAACAATAGTTGATAGCAGCCTAAGCCTGCGAGGCCGGCGGCGAGATAGTTTAGGCCAACGAACCGCACGACGCCTATTACAGATGCGATTGCTCAGGCTAACGGTTATGGCGCGCGCACTGGGTCTGTTGGAGATGCGACTGATTACGCAAGCGATTATATCTTGCGCACATGGCCTCTTGTATATATGCGATTGTTCGGGGCTGTTGTTGACGCGATGATTTAGCGAGAATTGCCGCGCGCGATTGCCTATGAGTGACCTAATTTCACTCGCGTACAAACGACAAACCAACTCAGCAGGAGATCGCGTGCTTTTGCACACGACTCTCGTTAATTGGCAACACGCTTCCCGCTAATTGCAGCGCGTTATACTATAATACAGGGGTGGCCAACCTTTTCGGCCAAAGGGCCACATTCCATTGACGAACCATCGCGCGGGCCACCTGCCGCGCGAAGCGCGGAAATTTTTCAAAGTTGATAGGTCAATATTATTAATACTTGAGTATATTGCGGGTCTGCTGTGTATTGCTGGGCTCAGTTTGCAAGAACTTGACTATTCGGCGACCGTACATATCGATATCGAAAGCTTCGGTCAAGATGCGTCAATCATTTTATGCCTATGTTTCATCGTCAACGGTCTTTCTGCGAGCACAAACGCAAAGTCGGATGTTGAACGACACTTTTTCTCGTAATCGCGATTATAATTAGACTCAATCTGGTACATTAGGCGTTCTTTCATTTTCATGAGGGGGTAACAATATTAAAAACAAAAAATCAAGTGACAATTGCGGTAAACGTAACGAAATTTTTTACTTGAGATAAATCTACCGCAGAATATTCAGCTTTATTGTAATGTATTAAGATCTACCAAAATTTGACTGGCCCATGGATCTGCCAATGCGTCGGACCTGATATTTTAGTCGTCACATCCCGAGTGTTGTGGCCAGACTAATCAAATTTTTGGTTGGCCATGCAAGTTCACAATCTGGGCAGTCCATTTTTTTCGTAATATTACTAATTTCTAAAATTACCTCGCGGGCCACTCAAAACCTTCTCGGGTTGGCCGGCCCTGCTATAATACGAATTACTGTGCGCGATCGCTGAAAGTGATGCGCGATTGGAGACGAACATGAAGAAAGGGGTGATTTCAAGTTTTTTATCGAGGGAGATATTTTTCAAGGCTTGTTGTATCCATGTATAATACGCGCCCCCCTATTTTAGGGCAAAAAATCGTGAAAATTTTGCGCATCATACATGGAAAATTACGGTAAATTGTTTTCTACAACTCCTCCAGAGTAAAACCATTATGCTAGGATTCCAAGACTATTTCCGATCAGAGGTAAATACGGGATTAGGGACCTCGCAGGTCTATAAAAATGACTGACTTAGCCGGAGTTTGGTATGGCTTATCGAAACCATTTGCGTTGAAATTACTATTGACAAACTTGAAATATATTAAATCACATGTGACGTCGCCGATCATAGAATTTCAATAGGCAAGTTCTTATGAAATCCAATCTCAGAACTCGTGAAATTGTTCCCTGGTTGAGAACCAGTCTAGTCATCTAGCATTCATTTTGAAATGTCATCGTTACAACACACTTAGCCAAATTGGTTTTCATTTCAATCTCCGTTGATTTTTTATTGTGTGTTAACTCTTGATAAGGGCCACACGAATAGGTACACTGAAATCAGGGTAGTCATGTCATGTTCACATGTCTATTTCAGGGTGAATCCAGTTCTTTCGAACAGTCGGCGTCGTGGCGTAAACGATTCCGCCCTGTCGACGATGCGAAATCGCCCAACGAAACGTTCGGCGCCATTCCCACGACACGCACTACCTCTTCGCCAAACTCCAAGACGGACAGCCTTGCCTCAAAAACAGACGCAGCGCCGCGGACTCAATCGTGACCGGCTTACAATTAGGGCCTGACGAAACCGAGCATCCAAGCGATTGAAATATTCGAGTACCGCCTGTTTTTACTTCATAGTAATAAGGAATGATAACCTTTGAACCGGTATTTACCACATTGCGACCGTGAGGAAAACAGCGCTAGTTTCACGGGGAATACTTTTGTCTTCGTCTCGATCGTGCATTGCACAATGTCCATGTTGATGGGCCGATGAATAACTCGAAGAAATGTTGTTCCCAAGAATATTTGTAGCCTCGCGTGTTTCAGACGCCAAATTTTGAATGACATAAGTTTCAGCACTCTCGTGATGGTAAGAAAGTACCTGAAACCAAGTTTCTCGTCGATAAAACAACCGTTAGTCTGACAGTCGTATAATTTCATTGCGCAAAACCGCCAACTCTCGCTAGCTGCGACTCAAATTGATACAATTGATACCCGGCCCTGGCTATTGTCAAATTCCCCAGTCTATGGTGCTAGAGTGCCTTCTCACAAATACTCGCATTGTCTGCACTCCAGCCCCGATAATATCTCTCTCATGTAGCCGCCACCTCGTCCCTCGTTCCGTAGGTGATTTGGCTAACCAGATATCGCCGTGCAGCGTGATTCCATTTCCAATCGAGTACTTTGAGGCTTTTAGTGGGACAGTGTATTAGAGTATCGCTCATTGTGGCGTCGTAACGGTGTGGATGATGTGGAAAGTTGAAATATGTACTTTTTGTGCGGCTACAAAGAAACTAATGCTGGTTCTACACCACATATATAATTTAGTATTTTTCGACCATACCTATTTCACCGCACTTGTGATAACGCTGTAGGTGGATCATGACTTTACGGAAATGTCACCGACCCTAACCTGCGTGGCTTTGTGCTGCGTGTTTTGGATCCTGTGATATGATCAATTGAGGTTTCAGTCAACCAACGGAATATCTCATAGAAATTGGGTATTTCCGAAGTCGAGTAGGAAAGTTGAGATTGATTTTAGTCCGCCAACTACAAACTCGGAATAAATTAACCAATTATTCTGGACTTCACTCCGGTATTGTAAGTCTGAAAATTTTGAAAAAGTGTCCTCTTTTCAGATTCCCAAAATATGGTAACCCTGTTTTAAGGCTACCCCTTTGACGAAATAATTCTCATTTAGTCGAAAGGAACGTGTAACTTGAGTACTGGGTAAAATCATCTCTCGCTCTTGGGGTTCGGATACGAGTACTCTAATTGTGCCCAGCCCTAGTCACGCTACGGCAGGAGTAAGGCGCTTGTGAAAAAAGAGCATTTTCGTAAGTCCGCGCCGATCGTCAGAAGAGTTGTATCGTACAGTGTGTATTGCCAATGTAGCCTTCCTTTCGTTATAATCGCTGGCAAATAGCGTACGCGTTATCAAGCTGATGCGATATGCACCTGCACTGCAGTATCGAGAGCTTTTGTATTGCGATAATCGTGTAACCCGTGGAAAACATGGCCGACACACAATTTCTCTTCGCTTTGAGACTCGTATTTATCTTCTATCGGACGATGTCGACTTGTAAACCGTACCGAACATTTTTGTTTAGTTCTGGGCTAGGGCCGGCCTTGTCAAAGTGCCGATTTATGTGCTATCACATCGTCGGCAATATATGGTAAAGTTGTTCTGACATAGCACCATCGCGTTTGTTTTAAAGTGTAGTTGTAGCGCGCCAAGCCTGCTCTTAACCTTGTGATGCTACTAATTTTCCGGAATGGATTGCAGTACCCGCGATTGCGGTGTTTCAAGAATGTTTCCATCCTGCTATTTACCGATCACTTATATTTCCGTACCTCCGCATCAACTTACCCTGCGTCCGTGGCAGTATTCAAAATGTACTTTTACGCCGTTATCTGTTTTAACGTTCACATATTGTCTTCAAATTCCTGCCAGATTATTTTCAGCTGTTTGCCAGTCATGAACTCGCTTTATCGACGGTGTGGAATAGCCGAGAGGAAATGCGGTTCCGAATTTTGTCTGTTCGTGCATAATGGAATCGTGTTTTCTTACCAACCCGCAAAATTGGTGTTGATTCCGAACCGTATGCTCTGTAGGATCAGCTCGTACCTGACTGGCAAGTTCAAATCAATGTAGCCTACTTGTTTGGCAATCGTCCATGGTTGATTTCCTTACGATAAAGCACTTTATAGGAAGCTGGTGCTTGTGTGGATGTACCTTGAGGTTACCTGGATCATATAATATTCTCCAAGTGGCAAGAATGTATTTTAAAAGTTTCATATGATTATTTCTTGAACAGCTCATCTACGCTAACGTATCATTTATCTTTTTGTTGCATGATTTCTATTTGGTGCTATTTGTTGAGTAGTACGACGTATGTCCATTCAGTATATGATGCAGGTTTGCTACATTTCCAAACCGTCACTGTGGGTTTATCGTTTCCTACATATGTTGCACACACTACCGGCCATGCATGAAATCGCTATATATAATGGCATGTTCCCGCAACCTTGCTGATCGTCTCTTACCGTTTTCAAATGATCTTCTTCATCTCGATGACCTCCTGAAAAGACGGGAGTTACGCGTTTGGTGTCATTCGGTTGGCTTAACGAAGTTCCTTGTTATCCTACAATTTGCCACCAATAACGTAGCGCTTTTGCTACCAGTGCAGACATGCGCGTCTATATTTGTTTTTCGTTTTACTTGAAAATGACTGAAAATTCGCGATCAAATTCGTTTTTATAGTTAGGTTTGAGATTATGTAATTTTGTCAACTGGGCACTTCAGCATGCTTACCGAATTTTACCGTTCTCTTGTACCTTCGCCCTTCGTCAATGTTTGATTCATATTGTCTGTAAGTGTTGATTGTTTATTTATCCTGAAATAAATGGCATTAAATCGATGATATTTAACATGTAGCAAACCTATATTTATATAGATAGTCGAATAGTACGTTACTACATCAAGTTTTTCCGTGGACTCTGGCGATAAGGAGAAGTAGTGAGTGATACAGGCGGCGAACGAATACCCCTTTCCCCTGGCTACCCCTGATGATGAAATGTGCGCGAGTATGTCGTCGTTTAGAGTTGAAATTAGTAGCTACAGCAGGGTAGTACAGTAGGAAGTGTCTAGGGATGACAAGGCTACTAGCGTTTGTGTGAGTAAGGCAGGTGGTAGGGTTTTGTGCCAGTGTAGGCTCTGTTTTGTGGTATTATGTCAATATATACGTATAAAACCTTACAGACTTGCGTTGCCGGTGGGAGGTGTGGGCAATTACGATAAGGCAAGATCTTGAACTCAAAGATGCAACGACGTTCCTGATGGATCTTGGCATGCCATAATCCATTATCGCTTGAACTCGTTCGTTAAGAGATTCAAGTAACAACCTACAATGAACGTATCTGAAATATGATGCATCAGGTGTACTACATGGATTGATATTCCACCAACCCTCGACCAGAATAGCTTCACGCAAGCTATAAGTAGGCTGCTGGTAGGCCCCTACCTATGCAGCTCAAACTATAGCCTAATATTGTGTCAGTTTCCCTATATGTCAAGTTCTATCATACACACAACTAGGTATTTGCACCTTGGTCTTACCGGGATTCCCACGTAGCAGAAACTCGATGAATTTGTAGAAGACTTTAAGGAAGGCTCTAACTTGATTAGGGTTACCATATTTTGGAATCGGGATAGGAGGACACTTTTACCAAATCAGAAAAGTTTGGTGATCAAAACTGAAATCAGTCGTTTTCGCTATTTTTGCTGAAAAAAAAAATTGGTGGGTTGACTAAAAAAAAGTCATCACTTTCGTTGGCATCCCGATTCACACACAGATCACTTAAAAACTCGTGTTGGCTAAAAAAGATAGTCGCTTTCGATCGAACCACGAATTTCCTATTTAGCGTCATTTATGCCCATTTTCACTAGAAACTATCCACTATCTTAGCTGTAAAAGCTGTAAAGGAGGACGAATAGCCAAAATGGAGAACATTTAGGCGTCATCGGAGGACATTTTCAAAAAGTTGAAAAACGAGGACGTATGGTAACCCTAAACTTGATATAACAGCCTACCCATGGCGAACATAGTGGGCCCCCTTCGGACCCCACTCCAAAAAAGGTTGATGATGCCTGTGCTGTGAATACAAAATACATTGCATTCAGGTTGTATTGATTCGAAATAGATCTCTGATTGCTAGCAATAATTTGAATTGAATGCAATACCTATTGGCAAATAACGTCTTCGTCTCAAGGACCACTGCTTACTGCTCAGTGCTTAGGATGTAGGCTGATAACACGAAATTGAACCATGCCGTTAACATCTCCTTATAGTCATAGAGGCAGCTAAGAGACTCGAGCCTCATATAACTCATTAAAAAATGTCACACTGCGGCATAACAATACAACTTACTACCCTATTCGGTCCAGCGTTTTCTTCGTCTGTGGTGAGGCGCATGCTCCGTCACCGAACCGGCATAGTGACTAGATACGGAAACGAAAAGATACGGAACGCATGTGATAGACGGGCGAAAGAGAGAGTATAGTATCGGTTTGTTGAGCGGTGAGGTGATAGGTTCTGTCAAATACTTTTCATTCTTGCGTAATCTGATCTAAGTTGAAGAGTAGGACTATGAATTTGAAATTCTCATACCTTGTTACCATGATCCCAGCTAATTTCGACTCTTGCCAGTTGCCACTACGGTTATTTGCCAGTTTGAGTGCTGCATTTGGATTTGGCTGTGCTGTGTGTAGTGTATACGTTAGTCGTTAGGTAATGAATCATTTAGGCATTTATAGCTGGAGAGATGACAGCAGTACATAATTTATTCTCAATCAGCCATCCTTGCTACCACCTAGCCTACTATACCAACAAGCTGTGTCGAATTTTCAAACTTGTTTTGTTCTGACTTCATGTCTACATGGCCCACCCGCCCACGGACTGCCACTGATTTTATGTTGAAATTGATAGTCATGCTACAATTTCGATATGGAAATAGCCAATCCTGTAGGCAGTTGCGCAACTTTTGTGTGATTTATCATAAATGGTGTCGATAATTTAATTTTGTTGCTGGCTATTTGATAGTTGATAGAAAGGTGACCCAACACAAGATTTGATATACTATGAAACAAGTCCTAATTGAAATTGAGTTGCAAGCTGATAACTATGGATTGAAACCAAACCATAGACACTTATCTGATGGTTCCCCTTCTGTATTTTTGTTGCATCATGTTATGCATATAATGAAAAAATGGCTGATTGTGTGAGCTGTGACGTGAGGTAAATTTTGTGTTGCACGATATGTTTACTAGACTCAGGACATATTGTAAGACCGTAATCGCCTATTGCTGCAATTTTAGCAGATATTTGGGGCTTATTTATTTGCTGTCAGTAAAATTTGGGGATTTCAACTTGTCGGTTCTCGTCCATTCCACCATGACTGAGGAGAAGTCTGAAGTGTTCAACCCAAAACAAGAGATCAATGTCGAAGACCTCTCGCCTGATGGAGAATTAGATATCAAGCATCCATTGGAAAACAGATGGGCTCTGTGGTTCTTCAAGAACGACCGTTCGAAGAAATGGGAAGACAACCTACGACTAGTCACCAAGTTTGACACTGTTGAAGACTTTTGGGCAATATACAACCACATTCAGTTATCAAGTAAACTGCAGGCCGGCTGCGACTATTCCATATTTAAAGACGGAATTCAGCCAATGTGGGAAGACAAGGCGAACAAGAATGGAGGTAGATGGCTGTTTCAACTTCAAAAGAACCAGAGATATCAGGAGCTGGATAGGATGTGGTTGGAAACGATTCTCTGTATGATAGGCGAGTCTTTCGAGGCCGAATCTGATTTTGTAAATGGGGCTGTTGTTCAAATTCGTCCAAAAGGAGATAAAATTGCCGTCTGGACGTCGGACTGCAGTAACCGTGATGTTATTCTTAAAATTGGGAATAAGTACAAAGAAAGGCTGCAGTTACCGCAAAGAATAACTTTAGGATATCAATCTCATCAAGATTCTCAAACAAGAACCGGATCCACCGCAAGGAATCAATACTCTTTATAACACTCTCGGGGATAGGCAATTTTTTGTTCTACGGAAAGTTGATGCCCCATTGTTTTGTCGCATGAACTTTATTGACCAAAGTCATATTAATGAAAATATGTACAGAGGGGTCTGCTAGAAAATTGTTCTAATATGTGTTTCTTTTGGTGTTACTACTTCAAACTGTATTCGCAGGAGATTTGAAACGATGTGTTTTGATGAGAACTGGTCTCATGTTGTTTGTAAATATTGGTGGGATTATTTTAATGTATAGAAAATCCTTTTCGGAATCAAATTTGTTTTTCTTTGTTGTATTATAGATTCATTAAATCACGGGGAACGAATTGTAATCAGCTTTGAGAGTTGACATTTGGCAATTAGTTCTGGGATATATTCAAGTATGGATGCGCCAATGGTGGAGTAAGCGAATAACTGATTCTCTCTACGTATTTTATATGCCCATTTTTAACAAAAAAATCCAATATCGATGTATAATATAGTAGTGAATTTGAGTAGTTATAGCCTTCAATTATGAATGGTTGAATTACCATTTGCAGTAGAAATACCTATTGTGCCGTCGAAAATATTTCAAAAAATCCGACAGCATTGTTCAATAAGAACCAATATGACTCTTCTTCATGTAATTATGATGAATTCTACCGATAAATTCTGTTCAACTGTTGATAGCAACTGGTTGAAGCGATTTTGCTTTAGTAATGGTTTACAGCACGCTATCGATTCCAGTGTAGTTATCAATACCATTTTGTAATGTTTACTATTTTTCAGTTTGCAAGATGCCACTGTCCTAGCCTGTCTGTGCAGTGAAAATGGAGAAAGTCTCGGCAGCCCCTTTGATATACCGCTATCCATCACCCCTGAACAACTTGGGCTGCTTTGCAACTCGTTGCTGCAAAATGTAAGTTCCGACTGATGTTTTTTTGTCAGCGCTCATTCATTCATTGTATGTCTTTTCATTGGCGACTGTAAGTATCTATATACAGGTAAAGTTATTGCTAAAGTAGGCTTACTACATGAATAGCCTCTGTTTTACATGCTAAAATCCTAATGTGGATTGGCATTACATTCAGTGACATTTAATCGACATGTTTTGTTCAGACAGATCCAAAACCATATGCGTTTTTTGTCAATGACAAAGAAATAATCGACAATTTGGACTCGGTTGTGGAGGGTAATGTTTCTACCGAAAAGACTATTTCTATTGTTTATCAGCCTCAAGCTATATTCCGAGTGAGTATAAAATTTTGAAATATCAGATATGACTATATTTTCATTCATTACCCATGTAGACAGCCTACAGTCGTGTTTTTCAACTTTAGGTAATTGCTGTGACTCGGTGTACTTCCTCAATTGAAGGGCACACGGAAGCGGTTTTGGCAACTTCATTTAGTCCCAATGGAAGGTTTGTGCATAAAATTCCGTTTGTTTCAAAGATATTTTGGATGGCTGTAAAATCTTGATATAGGTAAGGTTCACTCTCACTACCTGATAATCTCGGAAGAAGCATTTGCTTGTACCCAAGGGATATGCCATACCAATGTTTCTGTTGGGCATTTGCATATTACAGTGTGTTGGACGTATTCAAAAAAGTACACCAGATCACTTTTTGTAATTTTTTTCAACAATATCTGCTCTACACAAACTGCAACAGTTTGATTTATCATTGCTTACTGAATCCTGTTGTCTCTCTAGTTCTATACCCTTCTATTAGCTGTACACAGGTTAGGTAAACTAAACATATTGATGATCAGGTTTTCCTCGAGGGTCATTGCACTTGACCTATCGTTCTACCACCTCTGTTTTGGGTGTATTATATTGGCGATGATCTCTTATTTAAATTAGTAGCTTGCCATGGCCAAAGGCTAAAAATGATATGGTAGTGTCTGGGTACTTGTGCTTTAAGTTGAGTACTTTTGCTACACGGTTGGTTTTTCAATATTTTAGCAAGGGAGTTAGCTTGAACTTTGATTCCTCCTTGTTGGGCTCTGATAAGTAGATGTCACCTATGAGTAGGCCTACTCCTACCTTGAAAATCATCAGGATTTTATCACCTGACCCTCTTTCTTTTTTAGTGAGGATTCTTAGCCTTTTCGGTTAACCCGCATTAACTAATCGTAATTTGATTCACGCCCTCGTATATTTAAAAGCATGAGAAAATGTGCCCTGCTTGGCGGTGTTGATAACCTGTGACACTTCGGTGGGGAAATTTGCATTGCTTCCTTGCGGCAAAATCCATATTTTGGAGTTAAATTTCACCAAATGGTCAATGTGTCTCTCCTTCAACTTGCCCTCAATTTTTTGATTTTGCTGGGATAATTTGAACTGAATTGTACGTTATACAGTCTTGAATATGTGTTTGTCGTTTTTTTTTCCATCAAGTCACATCAGATTGCAGAATTTTATATGGTGTTCATTTATTTGGCCTTGTAATTCATTTTCAGGCGTCTAGCAAGTGCTTCCGGCGATACCAGGGTACGCTTCTGGGATCTCAACACCGAAACTCCACAGTTTACTTGCGACTCTCACAGACATTGGGTCCTTTGCATAGCGTGGTCGCCTGATGGACAAAAACTGGCGTCTGCTTGTAAGAATGGACAGGTTAGTACATAGGCGCCGAACGCTAATTTTCCTTAGGTATGCGAGTTCGATGATCTGACGGAATTGATAATTAGGGTTAATATTGCATCAATTCATGAGGGTTACGTGCATCCATAAATGCCGATTATGCAATATATTCGTGTTAACAAACTTGCGCGTATGATAAGCTTGTCAACGAGTCCGGAAGTGCTGTCAATTAGTGGGTCCCTGATCGCTAGCGAACAATTAAATACGCTTCTTATCAACGCGTATTACATAACCTCGCCGACGATTTGCGCAAGGCAAAATGTCCGAGTTGTTATGGAATCTGTTCTATAATGGCACCGATTTCAGGTTGTTCGAACCTTTCTCGGCTTTTACAACTCAAGCCTTGACAGTTGACACACATTTTCTGCTGGTTATGTTTAGGTATTAGCGGAATTCACTTACGCATGCACGGCGCACTCACAATCGCACATGTCTGCGGACATTCGATGTCATTCAGTTCAGCGATGTCACTCTTTAATTACAATCGCTAACCAGCAAACACCTAACGGCATTGTCACCAAGCCATTGAGAAATTGGAGCCAACGCATGCTGGGCTCTAGACGCGATAGTTGGCCAGCGATTATATCTTTCGTACCAGGCCAGTTTCAGATGCGATTGTGTAGGCAAGCGATAATATCGTGTGCGCCAATGGTACAGTTCGCACCGGGCCTACTGCTGATGTGATTGTTCAAGCGAGTGAAACTAGGCTTGTTGGAGACGCGATAAATCAGGCAAGCGTCCCAAGCGATGATTGCCGAGCGCACGGCAATCAATGACATAATGTCGCGATCATCTCAGCGGGAGATCGCGTCGCGTCACGCGTCACATTGTGCACAGACGAATCTCGCTAATTGGCAACGCGCTTGTCGCTAATTGGCCACGCGCAACGGGTTACCTCGCTCACATAAGCGGCAGCAGGTAATGTTGTAAGACGGAAATACATTGCGATTCGTTCTAAATAACACAATCGGGGGTTTATGCCGATACATGCCAAACCGAATTCTAGGTATGCCGCATACCTAAAAAAATGTCTAGGTATGCGTGGCATACCTTGCATACCCAGGTTCGGCGCCTATGGGTTAGTAGACCTATTGCTGAAACTTTGTTATGTGCCAGAATACTGCTGTTGTGAACTAGAGAACTTTTTTTAATAGTCAATGTCACTCGTACCTGATTAGACGCAGTAATATTATGATACTACATGGGTCCGATATTTTGGTAAAAAGAGCACACAGAACTTCTTACTGTTGATTACGTAGATCAGTGGTTCCCAACCTTTTTCGAATCCTCGCCCCCTTATCAAGCCCGACCTAAATTTCCCTTCCCCCCCAATATTCACGGATCCGAAAAATAGGACATGTATGTATACGGGAAATTTACTCGCGCAACTCTGATCGCTGGTGAATTGACTAAACAAAAGATCATTTTTCCAAGTAGGTGCTCGGAAAAGCGGTTTTCGTGTCTACTTTCCGTTGAGTTGACCTTTTTTTAATCAACTTTAGTGTCATCTGCAGGATATGCCGTCTTTACGTGTCTTTTTTGACTGTGGTTATTAAATATATCTCACTGGACGTTCCAACATTTTCGTCCTCTTGTTTCTCAAAATCGCCCACATTATGAACCGCTGACCTAGATTGATCTTGTCCAAAATACGTGTGTATGCCTAACTGCCTAGTGCCAGTTCCCAAGAAAAACGAGTCACATTACAACTCCAACTTCAGATCTGTCTCTGGAATCCCAACACAGGAAAGCAGCTGGGCAAGAAGCTGAGCGGTCATAGGCAGTGGGTGACGTGTCTAGCTTGGGAACCGTTACACTCGAACGCCGAATGTCGAAATCTTGCGAGCTCGTCGAAGGTACGGTAACTGGCCGCTCCCAGAAAGACTTGAAAAATGGAATCGCTTACCCGTTTCAGGATGGCTGTGTAAAAATATGGGACACAAAGCTGGGAACATGTACGTTGAGTCTGAATGGGCATATGCAGTCAGTGACATGCGTCAAGTGGTCTGGAGAAGGCTTGATATACACAGCTTCGCAGGATCGTACAATCAAAGTTTGGAGAAGTGATGATGTAAGATATAATACACATCTCTGTATTTATAATTGTTCTCATAACATTTACCATAACAGGGTGCACTGTGCAGGACTTTGCAAGGTCATGGGCATTGGGTGAATACAATGGCTCTCAACACTGATTATGTTATGAGGACCGGTGCTTTTGAACCAGC
>ATSW01000089.1:0-11203 GCA_000444245.1 Botryllus schlosseri
AAGCAGTGGCGGCTCGTCCTATAGGGCAACTGGGGCATTGCCCCACCTAAAATTCTGTTCAATAACAATTCCTTACCATTTATAGACGCACCGAAATCACAGCGAAAATCGTATTCTTCTTGTCCTTTCGCTTGTAAATGCCCATATATAGCGAAGTCTATGCGAAAATCGAATTCTCTTCCGTGTTTTCGCTTTGCGAATGCCTAGCAGGGGCATGCCCCGTAGCGCTCATAACAAGCTTTCACTGTCTATTCTCTCAAAGCCGCGCACAATAAAGAAACGGTGATTTACTCTCTCCTATTCAGAAAATTACCGAGCAACCGGGGCAACATAGCCTAGTTGCCCTTAAGGTGTGATGTAAAAATCGAATCTATATCTGAACTCGGTTACCGTCATATGCGTTGAGTCGATCTTTGCTGGTATAGGTCGATTTTGATGGTGTTTCACTCCATGATAATTCTTGAAACTCGGTATGTCATGTCGTGATGGTGGTATTTAACACTGTCCTAAGTTTCAGGGTTTCTACTCAAA
Source organism: Botryllus schlosseri (assembly GCA_000444245.1). NCBI lineage: Eukaryota > Metazoa > Chordata > Ascidiacea > Stolidobranchia > Styelidae > Botryllus > Botryllus schlosseri. The sequence continues at coordinate 532 of ATSW01000089.1, forward strand.
GTGTAGGGTAGTAATTCCGTTTCCGAAGTTGAGTGTGCGCGGATCCGTCATTTATCGCGAACAGATTTTACTCAAAAGCCGGTATTGGTGTCCAACTGTCCATTGATTTTGACGATGTTCCATACCGAGATCGGTCATGACATTTGGTACGGTGAGTCTTAATGTTAGTATCGAACGCTGTACCAAGTTTCAAGTTTGTCACTGAACTATGTTAGTGGTAATTTCGTTTCCTAAGTCGAATGAGAGCTGACTCGTCATTTATCGCAAACATATTTTACGCAAAGCCGGTATGGTCTCCATTGATTTTAACAATGCTCCTTACCTAGATCCGTCATGAGCTTTTGCATGGTATGTCTTGATTTTAGTATCGAACGCTGTGCCAAGTCTCAAGGTTGGTACTCCATGATTCGGGCAGCAATTTCGTTAAGGTCGAGTATGGTAGAGATGCGCGCTGATCTGACACTTAGCCTACCTAACGCATTGCGGATTTCACGCAAAAGCCGGTGTATCTGTGTTAACGATAACTGTGTTCCATACTGAGATAGGTGATGAGATGATGATATCATGAAACGGTTTACTAACATCCTCGGTTTGCATTCAAATATTTAGTTTTATTTTATATTCTTCAATGTCAATTTCACCGTGCAATTGTGGCCTTCAGGCCATTTGCTTACAATTACAACCCCTGTCAAGCGCGATAGCTGTTTCGTTTTCGATGGCGGCTAACAGCTGATCGCTTGATCAGCCTATTCCTCAGTAAATTTTACGCAAAATTCGGAGTTGGTCTGTTCGTATTAATTTTGACAGTGTACCATACCGAAAACGGTCTTGAGGCTACTTCTCGATGATTTCATGTAACAGCGTACCAAGTTTTCGGCTTTCAATCACGTATTTATTCGGTAATATATTTTCCAAAGGCGATTTTGCAGCAGACATATAGACACCATAGACCGTAAGCCGTATGTGTCGTGTGACAGTCTCCAGCCTCAAGGCCAAAATCTCCTATGCTGTACCGGGACCGAATTTCCGAGGCTGCTATCCGTAGTTCTTCAGAATGATGTTTTGGATTCAATATGACAGGCCCAATCTATGAGATAACAATTGCGTATGTGTCCGAACTCGTTGACCTTTCCAGTTAGGCTTACGCAATCTCTCGAGTTATAGACCAATATGGAATCGGTGTCTCGTGCGCACCAAAGATTCTACTGACTGCACACAGGTGTGACGCCGAGAACCGCCTTGGCACACCAAAGATATTGCGCTAAACGTACCGGGATTCCAACCTGGGTTATAGACATTTCCTTTTCTGCAGATAATTAGTCGGGTGTAGTGCGAACATGAACCGTGTCGAATCTTTGTTCCGCACGCCGTTTACGCAGTTACCACACTTCAAGTCACAGCTCACCAGCAGACCTCTCGCGGCACATACGTTAAAATCACTGTTGTCGTTCGTGTTACCGTACCACCAAGTTACTTGTTTACGTTGGAAAACGCCATTGTGACGTCATGTTGATGTCGCTTGCAGCCCTTGCCCCACCACCCGATATTGTCACGAGCCGCCACTGGTAAATACACACATAATTCGGGGAGCAACCTGCCCGCAAACTAAAATGGCGAGATTGAAGTAAATTGTAGTAATGCAGTCAAACATGAGTTTTTTGCTTACGACCCTTGTAGCGCCAATGACTATCGGTACAACGTTTATTTTGCATCGCCACATTTTCTCACATTCCATTTTGAGTTCTGCGTATTTCGATTGTTTTTCTGATTCCTTTTGCAGTATGTTTTGATTTATTATCACTATTGAAAATGTCCTCAGAGGACGCCTAAATGTCCTCCTTATTGGCAATTCGTCCTCCTTCACAAAGGCTAATGGACAGGGTCAACTAAAAATTGGCATAAATTACACGAAATAGGTAATTCGGACGTTCGAGCGGGTCATTCGGGAGTCGAATCAGAGTGATGACCTTCTTTTCTTTTTATTGTCCAAACCACAGAAGTATCGTAAAAAGTTGGGTAATTCGGGAGTCGAGTCAAAGTGATGACCTTTTCTTTAATCAACACAACAAGATTTCCAGTAAATATATCAAAATCAGCTGTTTTCAATTTCAGTGAACTATCTTTTATGGTTTTTATAAAGTGACCCCCTTTCCGGATTACAAAATATGGTAACCCTAAGACGCTAGGGTTACAAGATTTTGGAAATCTGAAAAGAGGACAGTTTTCCAAATTTTTTGGTCTTGCAACACCGGAGGAAAATCCTGAAGACATGGTAAATTTTTCCTACTTCGTGGTCGGTTGACTAAAGAAAAAGGTCAACTTTCCGGAAATAGCCGCCGGAGCGTTACTACAGCGCTGATTTATTGTATCCCAGTCAAATTTTGCCCTATATTTAACCAAAATACTCAAATAAAGAGGACATTTGGGCTTTCTCCGAGGAAACTTTCAAAGTCAAAAAGAGGAAGTATGGTAACCCTATATAAAGCCCCCGAAATATAAAATAACCTATAAGTATACCAACAATTTACTGCTTTCATCTTCAAGAATAAAGTCACCGCCGCGCAGTTGGGCAGTTGTTAATCATGAATGTATCGAATAATCTAATACTCTAGTCATGTGCGAACACTGAACAGTCGACACGCGTGAATCGGACTGCATCGCCTACACCCCGTTGACAATTTTGAAAAGTCAATAACCCCGCGGATACACAATGAACAGGATAGTTAATTATAACATAATCGTTGATGGTTGCTGAGCTTGTTTTTGCCCTGGCAAAGTCTTGAAAGGCTGGTTTGGCGGTGGAAAGATCCAGTCTCGTGTCATATTGAATATCCAATACACTGAGCTGCTTTGTCATCTGAAGTAACATTGTTAAAAACCCTCATTACAACGACATGTTGATGGGAAACGCAAAAGCAATGGCATGGCAATTTCATTAAGTTTGGGGTACGCTTTGCTGAGTTTGAACATAAAACACGTTCTGGCTTGCGCACTCCATTGTCATGCAGATAGCATACGTAAAGCCAAGCTTCAGATAACTTACTTCCCTCTTTTAGCAGGGGTAGACATATTGCGCAAACTTTAATATGTTCACAAAAATATTCTCTAATTTCTGTTCATTAATGACATAATTATCTGTCCGCTTCGAGCTCTGGCCTCCTCCCAATTATGGAGTGGGGGTGCGGCAGTTGCAGTCCTGGCCTGGTACCCAGTCCTTATCATGTTATAGTGCATTAGACTTATAGACGATTAACGTTTTCAAAGTTTTCATTGGCCCTCGGGTTAGGAACCTCCGATCTATACTATACAATATGCACGAGGTATGAGCGATTAGTCATTTCATTTCCGTTTCTTCCAGTCGTAACCGAACCGACGCCTCCGCTACCGACAACCCGTACCATTCGAACTTCAACCGGTAAGTGACACGCAGGCTAGTTAAACATAACCCTTTATAAACTGCTGTCATATGCATGCATTGTATACATTTACAGAAACCGATACTTCTCATCACGTCATCGATAACAGCACGCATTCGTCATTGCCAACAACAAGCGCTCAAGCTACCAACAAAGACGCCACCGCGACTGCGTCGTTCTACGCGACAACTAGCGAAATTTCTACTACTCCGAACAACGGATCTAATTCTGTATCGACTTCAAAAATCGTAACAGACGCAGCAGATTCAATAGCGTCTACTCAGGATGCCAGTGTCGAAACTACATCATCCAACCTCGTACCTACTGGGGTAACACATTCCGAACCCGAGCCTACAACGCCTAGATCTACTTTAATATCCACAAACAAAACTTCCACCGCATCTCAAACTCCGATCTCAGGGACAATATTGGATAACGACACGCTAACCTCAAAAACTATCACAACTGAATCTGCATCAGCCCCATATTCGAATGAAATGACCACGAAAGAAGTGACACCGACAACAAAAGCGATCGGATTCACTGATACGACTGCGTACGTCGCTGAAATATCGTCAGCAACATCCTCATACGTTGAACCATCTTCAAAATCTGCTACTACTACAATATCAAATGTAATCTCCGACTCCAACTTGACGACAGCATTGATAGCGAGCACAAATACGACTGAGTTGATCACAGTAACAGATATTGCAACAACGCCAACAAGAACGGTCAGTGGAACACAGACTTTTGGACGGAACATTTCAACTATATCAAACGGGGTATCGGACAGCGCTGCAACGATATATGAGACCACAACAGCATCAACTGCGACAAGTGATGCAACAGACCTCTCCGCCCAAACAAACTCAATATCTGTTGCAAAATTGAACACCACTGCAACAGAGCCAACTGCGACGCTTGAATCAATTGCTTCGACAACATCGGACCAAATCACAAAGGAAATCATCACCTCCGAATCTGTACCGGTAACAGAATCGACTCTGAGAAGTGATGTGTATAACACTGGCGTCTCTACTGGTACTGAAACCGGGATTACGCGAACAGCTTTCTCAACGTCGGGACCGACTCATAACGCAGTGTCGACTTCGACAACAGCACCGACTGGGAACGGAACAATATCAACTGGATTCTCAACTACAGATACGATTTCTGGGCATGCAGTGTCGACATCATCTAATCGTAGTACCACTTCCGGTTCAACTGCGTCGCAGACGACAACATCACCGGAAGTAACTGGTCTACATACCGGAACAGTGTCGAATATAACTTCAAGTAATGTGTTCGGCAATGAATCGACGGTCGATAGTGTCAGCGTCGATTCTGGGATAGTATCCACCGACCCCACGACTAAAATAACATCCATAGCAACTACAGACTCTGAGGCGAACTCAATGGCGGTTTCAGCCACGTCATTCGATGTGTCTGACGACAATGTCCACACAACATACCCGACTGCAACACCAACGCCTGGATATGACACGGAATCAACTACAAATCTAAACACCGGAACTAATATATTTGAAACATCTAGCACCGCGCATATCTATACAAGTTCAGCAGATTCATCTGTACACAGCACTACTTCTGGCACAGTAACGGAAGTGATATCGAGTGAAAAACCACACGTAACACGATTTGAATCTACGGTTGCCTCAACGCTTTCATATTCAAGCGAAAGTACCGAGTCTGATGAACCCACTACAGCGATTGCGACAGGGTTTACTACTGAAGCGTCTAGCACAGTACAGACGAGCGGCGCTTTTACTCATTCAACCACATTGACTGAATCATCAACTCCAAGTCCAACCACCGCGGGTGTGTCAATGTCAACGTCTAGTACCGTGAGCTCGTCTGAAACCACGACCCACACTGCACCAACCAAAACATCCAACTTAGTCACGTCTTCCGTACCGTNACATNCCGAGTCNACNNATCAGGCTACTACGACGGCATCACCGGTATCTGGCGACGAAACAGCTTCTGCANTATTGACATTATCGANTATCTCGTCGTCATTTGACTCCACTACCGAAGTTACAATGCTAACTACTTCTACTGAAATACCAGCCGCCGGGGCAGGGGCGGATTNCCAAGGAACGGNTCGGTCTNTAAGCTCAGGTAAACNCCGTNTATGAGANTGAGCGTGTCGTGATAAATCATAANTTCGATCTACCGTATAATCATTAACCANGACAGTATTTTCACGATGAAAATTTTATATTCGTTTAGGAGAGATTGTTGCTGCTGTGCTCGGTTCACTTTTTGGAACATTCGTCATCGTCATTGCAATATTCTTCATCGCTCGCCAGATAAGAAGACGGTGGGTAACCAANACGTTTCTATGATTTGATTACATATTACACGCACACCAGAAATGCAACGAAGGACCTATTAGAGCCCGGCCGATATCAGAATCAGTCGAAATATTGGTGTCGGTCAAAACCCAGGAATTCACCACTTCATCTATCCCGTCCTTTATAATCATTACTGTCGTCCCATAATTAGCCTACTTGCAAAAGTAAAACCATCGGAAATTCTTGTGCTTCCTGAAGTCCAATATACGCCCGTTCGACTAGAACTATAGAAGTAGCTTAGCATAGTTTAGTAATCACTGGTTTTGTGTATATGTGTATCTGTCTATTGTAAATAAATGATGCTAGAGCCATGTTTTTCAAATTGCTTTCATTAATTAGATTGGGATTACAATATGTCTTATCTTGATATCGGAAAAATATTGGCTTCATCAGCAACTTTATCTGTATCAGCTCGAATATCTGGTATCGGTCGGGCACTAATCAAAATGTCCAATTTCATCGCAGGCAAAGGAGCNGTACATATCTCTAGGAAGAGNTCGACATCGATTTATTAAAGGTATCATTCCTGAATTACGATATNGNCCACCAAACTGCCGNCAGAAACTTATCTGCAGCNAAGCACCGAGCATGATACTCTGCGTGGAGCATGTTAGCCAAATAACCAATATTTGTATGACAAGTATAATTCTNATGAATNATACTGTCTCTGATTGGCGTAGCCCGGGTCGCTGTCACCCCAACTGCGTTTCGTCCAACTCTTCAACCGTAACTGCTATGAAACGCAACGATTTTCGTGGTAGAAGATACCTTCGAAAGACCTCTGTAATTAGACCAGTGGTTCTTGATTCATATATATAATACATGCATCCTTCGATTCTACTCAAGAAAATATAATATGTTTTATGAAACCTGATAGATGACGATCCGACGACCCATACTTATAATTTACTAACGCCGGTCTTCGCCTAATGTCTCATTCCGAAAATGATGAACAATCTAGTCAGGTCATGGCGAAACAATGAGGCTTGACGCTGCATGAGTATCGATTGCTTGATAACAATGCGACTAGAGAAAAAAGTTGGCGCCTATTATGTACTAAGTATTTCGAAAATGCTCGGCTATACACGCGTAAGTGCCGCTCTCATTTCATTTTCGAAACAAATTATGGAAAGGACTGTTAGCCAAGATAAGTTGACACAAACAATGTGATTAGAGTGAGGGCATTCAACCAATTGATTGAACTGTAGAAATCGAAATCACAAATGTCATGCGATCTAGAGCTAGACAGCCAACGACTGAATGGATCGAGATTCCTGCAGTATAGGTATCAAGGTCAAGCTACAAGTCGGTATCTACGGAATGTAAATGAAGAAAATTGGCCTCGTCTAAATGAGCATAGTAGTCGACAAACATGAATACCACAAACAACAAGGTCAAGCGATGGGGCGTAATCTGCTACAGCTAAAGATGACACCCCTGAAACTGAATCACCAAGCCCTTGGGTCCTGATCAAAACCATAGTAGATCTAAGTAGTCAAACTGGCTACTCAAGTAGTAGAAGTAGAGCTGTAAATGTCTACTAAATAACAAGTAGCAGAAACTATTTGCAAGACGTGTCAAAGCTAGTCCAAACGGCGGTAGAAGATGAAATGTATCAAAAGTACTCAAGTTAGTACGCTTGACAAGTATGTTTGTTCGAGGGTTCGTATACCTGTAGCAGTAGAGATCACATATGGTTTCATTCGAAATAGCAGGGCGTGTATTCTCAACTGACGCTACAATAGGTACAATCATAGAAAATAGGCCGACCCTCATTAGTTAGTGTGCGGCTAGCTATTTCTCGCAGCTGTTACGACGATTCCTCACATAAAATCGATGCATGCTCATATCCCAAACTACTTTATACTTTATAAATCGGGAAAATAAAATAGATTTGACTAAAAAATTGTGCGAACAAAAGTGAGATTATAGTCTTAAAACATAACCACTTGAGTAAGTATAGAGCAAGTAGNCAGAATCTNTAGGCCTGGATACGTTGGTCGCCCCTGTGCNNAATNTACATNNTAACTCATAAATATGACATCNATTTTCNGGTACATTGCATAGTTACTGCATTGGTGGTTTCACAAATACTCTAAAATCATGAGAATTGTACTANGGAAAGGGTGNATGTTGTTTAGCGNCCNCATGAAACACCNGGGTTGTATNNAAAATNTACGTATGTAAAATTCTAGAATACAGATCTATTCGCTTCTGAAGGTNGCGATATATACAANCAAACGTGTAGNTTATNGCATCTGGAGAGATGGAGACAATCTACTAATTACAGTCTGATTAGNATATAAGGATTATTTATAACCGTAAGAAAATTCGTACAGGAACACTGAGGCTGTAAAATGTTACAGTAGTANAATNCTATTTTCAACNCAAACGTCTTTTTTCAGGACGTCCTCAACAAGGGAATTGATGAATCCATACGGGTCAAGCAACCTTTACAATGCCGAAATTTATCAGCCACAGCGACCGACTCTGTAAAGCCGCAGACAAGCCGCAGCTCACTCATGAGCTCCTATATAGAATATTGCACTTTGATGCAATGGATGTCAAGGAATGCGCATAGACGCGCCCAAATGGGTCTGGCGTGGGCCAGTACCATTTGAGGTCACATTCAGTTGAATAAAACATTGATCCCGGCCGGGAAGCGTCGCATGTGGAAGTTGCAAAACTTTTGATTCATCTCTTCAATAGTTCGGATGAAATTTCAGAGCTTATGACGAAATAATCGACGTCACGGAGTCCTGTAAACACGGGTATACCGCGGCTTATATATATTTAAACTATTTTCATATTTAGTATCTAAATTATATCACTTTATTTCAACGTTGTATCGGCATACGCATTGGTATTGACCATCAATATAATCGCAATGAGCAGATGTGGTCAAAATTGGATGATACTAGTGTATGTGCTGGGAGCAAGGCTGTAATTTTTCACTCAATTCCAAGTACAAGTGTAAAGTAGCATACCACAGCTCTACCGGCTATAGGTGGTGTGCAATTTTCGAAATTGTGTCGTAAGGTGATGCCGGGTTTACACCTTCTGCAGTTGATATGGTAATCAGAGGCATTAAATCTAACAAAATACTAATCTCTATCTAGTTGGCAAAATCGGATTTATATTTTTACGCGATCAATACGACCAGCTTTTGCCCATAGCCTACATTATACAACCACGGGGGTATTGCCTATGGTCTTCTCTTTACCTATGTTTTATATTGGCATACTCGTTTATCTTGCCCGCAAGGACAAGACCCGACCAATTCATAACAACGCTTCTCTATCGTCCATTGTAATACAACATTGTATGGTTTTGGAATGATAATTAGGCCTATAATTAATTGGTAGGTTGAATGAGTAATTGGTTAAATATAGCCCACTTCGACCTTACGATCAGAGGTTTCGCTTTGAAAATAGAAATGAATCCGAAGATAGCAGTGGTCAGTTATTTTTTGTTGCGCTTTGCGGAATAAACTACAGAAACGCGTTTCTGTCGGATGGGTTTCACGATCTTCGGAAAACGACGAAAACGAACATTTTAACCTGTTTCTGAAAGGCAACGGGACATCCGTCCAAGCAACGTCATACAATCTGCAATTTCATTTACACAGCATACAACAAAAGTGGAGAGCATGGATCCGGAGTCGAAGCGGATCTTGGTCAGATTTACGGGACCTTCGCCGGACCTGGAGTAAGGTTTTTGATGAGCAGTGAACACGAATGTCTCGTTGGGGCTGGGGTGGGCTAGCGGGCCGAGCCAGAAGTTGAAACCATTGCACTTCAACCTTTTTAGGCGTGGTGCACCCTTTCAAGCTACAGCTATGACCAGTGGCGGCTCGTGACAATATCGGGTGGTGGGGCAAGGGCCGCAAGCGACTTGTTATCAATATGACGTCACAGTGGCGTTTTTCAACGTTCAAAAGTAACTTAATGATGGTCACATGAATTTCCCGTAAACAATGATTTTTAACGTAGGTGCCGCGAGAGGTTTGCCGGTGGCGTGACTTGAAGTGCGGTAACAAATGTTTTATTCATTATTTTTTATTCAAATGATTATTTTACAAAATGTACGCGAACTAAGAATCGTTCCCATGCCACGAATCAATCATCAGGTTATCCTTAGTAGCATGCGTTATGACTTCGTGGTAGAGATTACGCAAGCGCCGAGTAAGACTATACCAAAAAGACACAGACCAACTACCTACAAAGAGCATTCGCATGACACCTTGTGGTGTTTTAATCGTTCCATGCTCAGCAATTCTGTAAAGTGCTGCAGCGCCTCCGAACCGATTTGTATATGGTAGGATTCTCGTCCCGAAAGCGAGTCAAATCGATTTGCCCTCGTTTTTCTAAGCCCGTCAGAAAGTGTTTGGTACACGATGCTGATGCGTTACGACCAGGGGATAGGCAACCAAAGCGGTGGCACCCATAAACGTAAAACATTATAAAAAGCCAGCTGTTATCCATGGAAGATTAATTACGAGTCTGCCTGCCATCATTCAAGCAGGAATCCAAGCATTGTGTTAAATTGAAATGCGAGCACATATCGCATTAAACAATTTCATGAATAAATTATTTCATCTTGATGAATTTTTCACTTTTTTTCCATAGCCATAACAAAATATATCGGTAAATTAACTGTCAGTGTGCCTCGAGTAATAAGGATGAAAACCACTCACTTTTCCTTAGCCATAGACATGGTTGAGTTACCTGGGCTCACTTGATTGAAATTATTCGGAAAGAACATGATGTGTACGTACAGTCGTACGCCCACCAGCATTAATTTATGTCTTGTATAAGTATTGTGTGCGACGTGATTTCTTATTAGCAAAATGTTCAATAACGAGTTTATTGAAAT
>ATSW01000091.1:0-11524 GCA_000444245.1 Botryllus schlosseri
CCATCAATAATATGGCTTGTAATTTGTTTGGACAGTGGACAGCAGAATTGGTACTCGTCAGTCTTCGACAGCAGAATTGCTATATTGCATACGGTATATTTGTAGTGGACCCTTATGAAATTGATTCTTATAAGTGCAAGTAATAAACTTGGGTTGTGAATATTTAATGACTTTTTTACAAAAAGCGTCTGACCGTTTGTACTTATACCAGATGTTCGATCGTTTCACAAAGAGGAGTAGACCTATCTAAGTGAAACACTCGTTCATATTTACTGTTTTTATTTTGGTTTCTGTTGATAATNGNNNTCGGAGCTTGACAAGGGGGCGATGAGTCGAAAAAGGTTGGGAGCCACTGCACTAGACGGTTNTCCTGTAGCGTTTACAGGAAAATCATAAATTAAATCGGAGNAGATTTAGAATTAGGGTAAAGATTTCACAAATCAGATTAGAATTAGATTANAGGCATTTTGCTCNAATTCAGGGGTTTGAACCAGAGGTCTGCGAAGCATACAGATTTGCAAATTGGTAGATATCCTGATTTGTATTTTTCTAAATTNGAGAAATCATGACGCGGTTTCGCTTCATTACTGCTAAAACTTCAGAACTCACATGAANAGCAATCTGAGATGAAATATTCTACTGTGCATATTCTACTTCACATCTGCATGTCTTATCTTCAATATTATAGAGAGTTTTTCTAATATCCCAGAAAGACCTGCAGCACACCATTTGGGAATCAATGTATATATATTTCACGAGTTTCGATGCCGAGCCAGCCAGTCTGCCATATTTGCAACAGTTCAGCAACACCTTCTACTTTCATTTTACGCGTCATAAAATCTAAAATATGAATTGACACATCACTCTGTAAGCGATCAAAGCGGGTTACATCGGGCATTGAAATGCAATTTGTCAACCTCCGAGTTCAATTTCAACAGAAACCAAAATAAAAACAGTAAATATGAACGAGTGTTTCACTTAGATAGGTCTACTCCTCTTTGTGAAACGATCGAACATCTGGTATAAGTACAAACGGTCAGATGCCTTTTGTAAAAAAGTCATTAAATATTCACAACCCAAGTTTATTACTTGCACTTATAAGATTCAATTTCATAAGGGTCCACTACAAATATACCGTATGCAATATAGCAATTCTGCTGTCTGAGACTGACGAGTACCAATTCTACTGTCGACTGTCCAAACAAATTACAAGCCATATTATTGATGGAGATATATGTGGTCTGGAGAGTCACTTCAAAGATCAATATTCACCGAATCGCCAGTTACAGCAAGACATGACATCACATCAATACGTGAAATAGGTAAAATGTGATGATTGCCACATCGAGTTATGTAAATACTTTATTTGTTTTCATGTATACTAAAGTCTCAACGGAAGAGTGAAATACGGTGAAGACCTTATTTCAAAACCCTTATTCCACGAAGTTGCGCTGCCTCTGTGCATAGCACAGCATATTGTATTAGAAAATATCGGGTTTTCAATCAATCATTATCATTCCTGCAATATTGCGTTTACATACAGGAAATAATCAAAATGTGATAGATAGCACATGATCGATCACACCAATAGCCTGCAGCAACCAGCCTACAGTGATAAGCCAACTATAAACTTTAACATAAGGGAAAATTTCGATGGTTTGGATGTTTGGAAATAACAGACCAANTCAACCATTATAGTTGTGAGTTGAGGAGACATTATTTTGTTGATGTTCTGTCACAATTGTAGGTAGCTTGTGTTGCGATGTAGGCTATTTCTTGTTCGCGAGATTCATGCGTTTATGCCATCATATCTGTCACACATATAACACATCACCATCATNCGACAGTTGGTTTTACAACGATAACCTGTAACTGTAACTACACCACAGTTTTGAATGATTGAATTTTTGATGACCTTCTTCTTAGCCTGTATTTTCTAACATGAGCAAGATGAAGATGCCACCAGCCTAACCAGTGTTTAATGTCATTTTCCTTCATTTGGTTGAATAATTTGATACCAAGTAGGTTGAACACGAGGTTGGTGTGTAAAACAGACAGTGATACAAGCCAAATAAATCTTACTTGTCCCGCCTCTTCCACTAACTCCGTGTCCTCCACCGGGACGATGGCATTCGCTCCCGCTGGCACCGGCGAGCCCGTAGTGATACGTATCGCTTGTCCTCTACTGGGCGGCTCGCTAGGTGCACGTACGCCATAGACAGACGAGCCAATTACTTCGAAAATTCCGGGAGTGTCAGATGCTTTAAATGGAATTGCTCAATCAATACAAATGTATAGGAAGTGAAACAGTATATTTGAAATCATTAGGTAAAACTGATTTACGCATTTTGAATAGTACGCAGGTAACTGCACAATAGAAGAGAAGTAGCCTATTTCAATTCTTATAAAATATCAAAGTAGTAGGCCTTCCCAATGATATGATGATTATCGCATACCGAGGATTTTATAAACGATGTATGCAGTACTAGTACCGGAATGCTTAATTCAAAAATACCACAGGCTTTCGCTGAGATCTTAGGCCACACCACATCAACATTACATGAACGAATCAGGGTTACTTTGTAAAATCATATACTAAGGAACTATCGAACATATTGGACCCCTAAACAGCGACTCTGCTGTAACATCATTAGTTGATTAAATTTGATACGATACGATCTCGTAATATTTCGCGATTTTATCAAGACAATGCAGAAAAAGGATGCCATACCGATAACTGCATAGCCGTCTTTGATGGACGCTGGAAACGCTGGGACATTCTCAGGCGATTTCACATCCTCGGCCAAAACGTATCCAAACGCATCTGCAAAGAAATCCAGCTCGAGAACAGTTAACGCTAACATACAAGTCAGCGTGCAATATGCGTACCTTCGTAAGACACGGTTTTAGTGGGCAGGACTGGCGTGTTCTCCAACACGGTGGAAACAGCCTCGTCCACCGGTATGAGGGGGTACGACGAATTGCGATCTCGGCGCGCTACTTTTGCTGGCGTCATTGCAAACTCTAAACATTAAAGATTACACCAATATTATTATCAATGCAATGAAAAATAACAAGTCGCAAAACTACAATTAAACCACACTCTCATAAAGATTGGTAGGTTCGTATTTTAAAATAAGATCATGTTTAATTAATATTAACGGTAAATACAAAAAGAGACAAACGCATCAATTATCCATTTACAAGTTACCTAATCCCGTGTTTGCATGCTATTTTACAACAATCAAACAGCAAAGGTACAATTATTTGAATCAAGCAAGATTTGGGCATCACTACACATGGTACAAGGTCATATTTCAAAGCGAGATCAGATGTGTGATGTTTACGTCAAGGTTATATAATGCATATGATAAAAGGATCACATATTCAAATGAGTCGCACATGTATCATATTAAAATCACTACCTAGGTGTCACCAATTTACCACAAGGCAATAACTAATCACCACAATATGGTGACACTGACACATAACATAGCTGTTACATATCATATTTATATCACATGTTTGCTTTGGATGGAGTGCACCCAGACTGTTCACACATATTACAAACAGCTATTTGGAAGCCCAAACATTGTACAAGTGTTTTATCATACCAGGATTTAATCTTCGTTTTTCTTTTATCAATGTATCGATGGATATCTTCTTTTTACCTCCAACCTTGTCCGCTGGAAGTAGGCTTATATCATTCTTGAAAAGAAAGAAATTACCTTCACTATTGCATGCTCGCCCGTGAGAGAGAGTAAATAAAAGCCATTAACTTCGGCCTACATATGTCCATCACCATACAGGAAATAGGAATACTGTAAGCCAAGCATAAATACTAGGAATATAAATCAATGGTCAGACCCGTCAAAGTACCATGATTTCAGAAAGTGTTCATTTCAAGGCAAACAAATAAATGCCGAGATAACTATATTGAAATATTGTATGCGTTGAACTCAACTAAAATACGTAGGATTCGAGCATTACAATATTACACACCGTAAAATATATGCTACTATCACAACAAATAGCCTACTATTCTAATAATGTAGAATATAAAAAATGCAATACCATAAACAACAAACACCACACAGTCAATATTCATAATCCATTTAACACAACTAGTGCAGTATTATGCTCGGTCCCACAGCAGATGTTCACCGAAAGATTATTTGAAGAGACGATACCCAGCAAAAAATATAGGGATTACATTTGCCAACAAGTGAGTATACATTGTAACAGGGACTGAGTGTGCGTCGTGCTGCGTACACATACAACACACACACACAAGCTTTTTAGAAATCGCAAACCGCACCAATTCTTCATGGTTAGATTTTCCAGTTTCATGCGAAGCTGAATTTTCGAACGATAGACATTGAGAGAGAGAGGGATGATATTCATTTTCCCCTACACCATCGAGATGCTTTGACGACGGAGATGCGATACGACCTTTAGTAAGGTCATCTAGTCTGCACCCCCGTTCTTGTTCTCCTCCATGCTGACGTGACACGATCCAATGCATTTTCAGCTCGTCAAATTTTAACTATATAGCCTACCCGAGCATAGGCCCATCTGCCAATTCATGATCTCATAAGACGATTAGAATGCATAAAAAACCTGCATTTAATTACAAATTCAAGTACCATATGCACAAGTTGTAGTTTCTGCATCAAAGTTGCTGAAGTAGAATAAAAACAAAACTACTTGACTGAGTATTACAATTGGATAAAAGTACTTGTATCCCTGAAAAGTAGATTTATCTTGTTACCGATCACATCTGGCTGTGTGCGACAAAGAAATCCCGAGCTTGATAAGGAACTGAAATACCGAAAAAGGTTTGCGAACCACCGAGTCAGAGCATTGTAAACTCTGCATTTTTCAACAAAAAATCTCGATTCTGAACGTTACAGAAACCTAACATACGCGAAAACGCTATGGCCAAAGAAATATTGCAAAAGATCATCAGACTATCCTATTTCTCACCGCATTGCCGGTATCCGCAGACTCCTTTTCCAGCTCGGACGCTTCCAACTCGAGATCCGCTTCAGACAACGAGAGAACGCTACTCAAGTCACTTTCCCTGGCGTTCAATCCGTGAGCACCGCCGTGCGCCATGCCATGTACCATACCATGAGCGTGACCGTGGGACATCCCATGAGCCATGCCGTGGGACATACCATGTGCCAGACCATGGGCCAACCCATGTCCCAGGCCGTGGGCCAACCCATGAGACATGCCATGTCCGTGTGAATAGACATGGGCGGCGTGCGCCGCGTGGTGCATGCCGCCAGAGTGCCCTGGAGTGCTCTGAAGGACGATATTTTCGGTGATGTTCTCGACAATCATCGCGCCAATAGAGTCTGTCGATTTTGTCTGGCTGGAAGATGGCGCGACGTCGCTGCCGCGTATGTTCCCTTCTCTTGTTTTCGACGATACGAAAGCGTTAGACAGCCCGGCGGCTCTGAAAAGTTACAACCTTCATACTCAGACAGGACAAGATGGTAGGATTTAAAATAATTATTTTATTCGAAGAGCGAGCCATTGGTACTGCAATTCTCAGTGGATGAGCGAAAAATCACTAACTAATTAAATGGTTAGTAGTAAATCGGGAACTTGACGGGCCCCTACTCCCAATCTTAACCTCCCTACCCTATCACGAATCCAAGGGTTCTCAACCAGGGACCTCTTATATATTTTGGGTAGGTGCATGTGCTCCCTAATCGTGAAATTCAGGAAACTCTTATCTAAAAAGAGCGACCTTTAGTGAGCAATGACAATAAGACAAACAAAGGACAAAGTCAAAAGGACAGTAGTAGTAGTAGTAATAGTAGCGGACGATGTAGTGATACAATTGTAGTTTCGACTTTTGCTTTGTCAAGCTAGTAATTGGACCTTCTACGGGTTCAAGTATCCCTACCGAACTTAATCCCTAACACTGTAACACTAACCTAACCCGAATACATTAATACCTAACAAGCACCAAAGAGACGCTTTAGAGTGCAGAACCTCATGATGGATTTGAATAATATATTGATATTTATTTAAGCACCATATATCACAATGATATGCTGTGAAACATTTAACTTTGAATTTATAGAATAACGATGCAACGCTTTCACAATAAAAATACCAGTAGTTATTCCTACATTTATAATGCCGAATTCCCTTGTAATAAGCAACAGAATACCATTCCGCAGCATCTATCCACCTTAGATAGCATTATCTTGCAAACCCCAATAATGAAATGTCTGAAGAGCTGGTAAAATACTTAAACCAAACCAAGTCGCCCGAATCAAAACATTTACATTATCCTCACATGCCATTTATTACAAGTGGACACAAGATCAACCACAAATCGACATTTGTGATCACTAATTCTGAATATATTAAATCTTATCGGAATCTGAATTGGTGCTACACACACATAAAAGAAAAGCTACCGTTTCATGACCTAGTATTTAGTGTTTTGATCAAGAATATCAACAGCACGGATACACAGCATTGCGTATCTTCACATATGTGTTTTATAATTTCAAAAAACATCCCACACAATATCCTCTCAGTTAAAGGCATCACAGAAAGGCAAAATATAAATTTAGTATCACGAATCTGTGGACCTAAAAGAAGCAATTTTCCAAAAATAAGTACAGAATACATGGGTTTACCAATGCATGACGCTAAACCGTACTGAAATAACTCAGTTTCTGGAAAAGGCACTCCGCAAAAATGTAGCAAGTGCAATAAACATCGAAGATTTCTAAGAACTATTCGTCAGCCAATGAGAAAAGTGCGCAAGTATTCGCCGAAATAGATTCTGACACTACAAATCCGTAACCAAGACGGTCATATTGCGAAAAGTATCAAACTGGGTTACAAAATCCTTACCTGTGAAATGACTCAACATCGTCCAAATTATTCCTCAATAAGTCGACCGCATGATCGAGGATGGGGCTTACGAACTTGAAGCATTCCTGGTAAAGATGCGTAAAAAGACCAAGGTTGATATTCTCTCATGGACTATTCCCATATCATACCATCAAAATCGCAGAACACTATAAATATATAGCCTAGTCTGAAATCCGCTAAACACTGATAATACAAAACACAATTACTCTTAGTTGCAGGCGAATATTATCCCTGGAAATAATCCTCGGCTATAATTTATCAGAAATGGATATATCTATTATATCACTCGGCATCACCATACAATGGATATATTCCAAGAGCTAATTATCCCAATAGCACATCAGCAACTAGATTAGGAAACATGATCCCATTGACTCACTTCAGCAACTGGCTTACTCCCAGGAAGATTCAATATAAAACACCTCCCTCGTGTGCCGCACTTCATTCTAAAACATAAGCAGTCCATTCAGTAAATCATCACTTTTCTACCGATCAATATCTGATGCCGACATTTAAATCTAGAAAATTTAACAAGAATTACAGATGAAACAGTGATATGAGCTGTACCAAAGAAAGACTAGAAAATAACTTACACTGTGGTGAGTTAGATTAATATCTAAAGAATGTTACGGGATGTTGAAATGAATCTCAAACAACATTTCCTAAAACAGCTGAAGGTATAACAAACCATTATCTAGTTGCACCATATTGCTGATAAGAAAACATACATTATCAATAGCATGTAATCCAAATCCTCGCAGCATGATTTTACAATGCTGCCAATTCCATCACAACTTCTGTGTATTACAAAAAATATAAAAAGGAATCACTATTTTCGTAAACGTAGTCGACATTGAAACGTCGGTAATTATCATGGACTCATGGTCATTAAATATAGCACAGAGACGAGCATGGATTTATATTTAATGATTTTGGAAGACTGGTATTTTGGCTTACGACTTTTTTGAAGCAGCATCTGGTTTTGGACGTGCCGTTTCTAATCAGTGACACTGTGAAAGGAGTTTCGGGAATCACATGATTTTGACATGTATTTTTTGGACATGACACATAATGAATTCTGCATCTGTTTCTAATTTGAAAATTTCAAATCGGCTCATCTCTTGATATCATCGAAGATTGCATACAGCTTGCCTGGACAACATTGAAAACTTGGTCTTGGAAAGCGACGCTGCTATAATCCCAGTCGTGACTGCGCTCAGCTCACGCTCGATTACTTGTGCGGTGGCGTCGGGCGTTACATCACGTGGCGCTATGCCAGTACCGCCTGTCGTTAAAATCAAATTGCATCCTTCTTTATCGACCCAATCAATCAGGGTATCCTGTGCGAGCAAAAATCATTTTTAAAAACGGTCACAAATTCAATAAGGGCTTCATGAGAGTTAGAAATTTCATTTTCATAAATTACCATTCTATCCTTGTACGGTACCAAAAGGATACCCCCCTAGGGGTCCGCCAACAGCCTACTGAAATTTCCGAATGTTTGCCCCAATCTGTCCCAATGAAGAGATTCAAACCTCGCCACGAAATTAATTTTCTCTACTGATATACATAACTACTATTCCAAAATAACTTCAAGATGAGATGCTGAATAGAAATGACTATACCGGGTGTTATAAGTCATTAAATACTATGTTTTTCAATTTTGGTTCCATATATGTTGCGATCATACCCACAGCCACAGGTCGTAGGAAGTATTGCGTGTTAATATTACATTCACCAGCACCTAGCTTTGTGGAAATAATTTCAGCACTCGTTCGTATCAAATCGAAGACGGGTTTTTCAAGACAATAAATATACAGCTGCAAAGTTCGCTTCGAAACAAGATATGTCTGCCAAATTTGTACATATAGCATGATGTTATTTTGTGGCTGTATCCCACAAACCTACAATTAATATTTGCACAAGACAGATGACGGTTGCACGATAATTGGGCTAATTTTGAACGAAAACTTGCGGAGGGGGGTCCGCGAGAGTCCGTGAAAGTTCAAGAGGGGTCCGCAAAGACAAAAACGTTGAGAACCACTGTCTTAGAGACATCACAATTTCGGTTGTTACTAGTAACTGTACGTGTCTGTTGGCCTACCCATTCAACGGCGCACAGCGAAATTACTTTTATTTCTCAGGAAGTTCGAGATTAATCACACCTTGGACAGGCAATAATTACATATATGATTAAAGGCACACACAAAACAGTTTTTCAAAGTTATATCCGTCAAAGAATCGAAAGAGTTCCACGTAATTCGATAACTAATACCTTGATAGCTTGTTGATCATCCGGTACAATTTTCCGCACTTTCACAATCGCCTTGAAACTGAAGAAAAACAGGAAGGGAACTCAGTCAGTAGTTCAATACATAAGTGCACTTATAAACACAAACCCGGAAAATTGCTGCAACAAGGTTTGCAGATTCACCCCGCTGGTGTCTTCCGAGATACCGGCCGAGCACCGGTCACTCACTAAAAGTGAAGCAGGTTGAAAACACACAATAAAAAGCAAATGAAAGGATTCCTATCGATCACAAACTATCACAGGAGATTACACAGAAATGACAAGTGCAGATGGGCAAATTGCTATGCCTCTGTGGTAGGGAGGGGGTAGGCGAATACATACGATGCGTTTGTCAAAACAAAATGAAATGCACAGCAGGACATTGCTCTATTGTCATATTTAAGCACGGTGTGTACAAGCGTGTATCAGAGCAATATCATGGACGTGAAGTGACTATTAATGCTAAATCACCAACAGTATTTGTAGAAATTCCAGTGGCTCGGTTCCCGAATATTTTTCCAATATTATGAAGTAGATTAGCATATTTCAAACAACATCTCACAAAGATATATGCATTCACACAAAAGTATAACCGGAACGCATTCGCTAGTGAAATAAAATATCCCTCGTCGACTACCGAGCTCGTGGCAGGACAGCTCACATTCGAGAGAAAATATTAGTGGTCATATTCTCTCGCTATCGGCATTGATTGCATTGAGATTCAACAGGAAAACCCTGCTACTGCTTGCGTATTGGCAACAAAATATCGGCATCTAGTTTCTAAAATGTCGCAGAGAACATTTATAAGTAACAAGTCGCGAATTTCATCGATGTGTTTGGCAGTCCGAGCACTAAAATATTTCTATATCGTCAAACGGAAGGCGACTAAAGAACTACGGGACTAGGTATGTAAAGTCTATGTATTGATCGATCAATCAATCAAAATTAGGCCTATGCTGCAGATGTCAACAAAAATTACCAAGCTAACATGCGGTGGGCACCGTGTGCTGAATGAGGAATACAGGAAGATATCACATAAATGTGGGCAAATATTAAAATGAAGAGAAATACATTTGGAGACTTTTTTTCAGGCACATTTCATCAACCATCAGAATTAAATCACAGCGAACGTCCTCACTGCTTTTAAGCAGCTTTATAGTTATCGCAGATTCAACGGTAACAGTAGTTCATGATTTTAAACAACGCATGAACGATTTTGGAAACACTAACTAAAGTACTTTGATGGCTTGCGTAGAGGCATACAGTATGAGCATTTTAAAATGTAAACAGTTGGCTTTATAATACCACACACTACGTAGTGAACCCAATAGATTACAACCGTTCACAATAATTCATGTACCTAGATCAGGAATGCGGATTGGGGAACGTTTCGGGTACAGAGGGGCACATGAATCGCATATAGTTTTAGGCGGGCCATGTACATTTTTCATTTTCAAATTCCATATGAAAAACTCGAAACACATGAATGATGTTATATCGGGTGAGAAGAGCTCGAGTGTTTACATGGAAAGAGAGAGAAACCGGACATGTTGCTATTTGCAATTGTCATTTCTAAATTTTTATCAGTCAGTATGGAGCGGAGCTTAATCTGCGACATACAAGAAATCAGGACGTGTACATTTGGCCCCAAGCCAATGTTTGGATACACAAAATAGCACAAATATTATATCGCACTCGCACAATTGTCAATTGGTCGAGTGGACATTAAACCCCACTCAAGCGTGAAGCCGTGAAATATTTTTCCAAGTTAAGCCTGGACCTGGTCAAACTCGAGAATCTCGACTGGACTTCCAACACTGCTTGGTGGTATCTTCAGTTTCAGAAAGGTGCAGCACAGCTTAATAACTTACTTCCACAAAATATTAATATGCCTAAAATACTTTCATTCCATTGTAGATCACACAAAGCTCTTTACCTGTGAGTATGCCGCAGAATACTATTTTACGCTCGTCAGCCATCGATCATTTCATCCAGGTTCTTCTCCAGGCAGAGCCTTATGAATGCGACCCGATATAAACGGGGTTTTCGGTATTATGTAAATAATGGAAGCAATGAAATAAATCTGAATTGAATCTTCAAAATGAAGGAAATTTTCAAGCCTTTCAGCTTTCAGGTATAGCAGGGAAGCATAACTACGAATTTTGATACGACCAGCAATCTCAATACTTTTCTAGAACTATTCAACAGGATGATATTAATAGCAATATGGTTTAAATAAAAAAAATGATGACAACAACATCAATGAGCATATTCAGGCCTAGATATAGTACGGCCCATAGCTATGATGGATTCAATAGGTCATGC
>ATSW01000104.1:0-15265 GCA_000444245.1 Botryllus schlosseri
AATATTTTATTCAAATGTGTCATGAAGTTCTGTACTCCTAAGCGTCTCTTTGTGTAATTCTCTACTAGTTGTTGACGATTACCCCCGACGAGTGTTAGGTGCAAATATTCAAAAATATTATCAAATTTTATAACTCCACTAATCTCTTCAAAAACATCCAAAAAATTTGTTTATAAGAAATCCCTAGTTATGAGATCAGACTGAGTCAAGTTTTGAANTCAAATTTGTTGTTCAAAGTTGATGTGTGATTTTCAAATCGTACACAATTATATTTTGTTGGCATAGGCAGGGTTGACAAANGTTTATAATGGTTGACTCGAGAACAGACAAATGAACAGAATTTTAAGTGTTCGTAGTATGACTGACAGTAACCCCTGATGAGTGTCAGCTCGAAAATCTGGTGTAATTCATATGAATATATTGTTAAACTTTGTTCGCTTGTCATGTTCTACAATCATTGACTACGAAATTTTTTTATATAGGCAACATTACTGGTTCGTCACCCCGAATCCAAGCAGATTCACATCAACTATGACCCGCTGATCCCGGAAACCATTCGGGAAGCTCAGTGCATGATGAAGATGGACCTTGAAATNCCCGAAATTACATGTCGCTTACTCAGGAAGCAGGGGGCTCTTAAAAGAACCAAGGTACGAGCTCTGAAGTTTTTGAAATGCGCTTTNTGCTAGACTCCATATTTTTCATATGTCGGCTGAATATATCNGGGTTATCCGTGAAAGTTCTAGTTTTATTGGTATCGGCTCAAAAATTTGATATTTGTCGGGTTATTTTTGTGACTACTGATCCTGTATCTTGAGCAGGAAAAGCTGGAGAGTATGTTGAACGAATACGACGCCGCAAAAGCTCGGATCCCGGTCATTTTCCAACCGTTGATGAAACATCATCTCAAGAAGGTCGACTCTGCGATCAGACACGGCTTGATTTTCATAACCTGGAGTTCACTCAACCATGACGTGAGTTTCTACAAGAAGCCTTCGTTAACAGACTTGTCCTTGTAGTCGACGGTTAACTAATTACTGGTTCTTCAAGTAGTTCTAGCTCTACTTGCATCTTGAAAAAAAATTGGTTGCCGAACTACTAGAAAACATGTGTCGCCTTTTGACGTCAATCGCGATACCGGTATTCTGTTGTGTGATGTTCTTGCAGGCATTGCTAGTTCAGAGTCATCACTAGGGCCATTTTTATATGACCTTAAAAAATCAATTATATGACTTTATTTTTGGGAAAATATGACTTTATGCGAAAATCGTGTATTTTTACATGTAAACAACATCATTCATGGAACTGACGAGTAAAACATGAACAACATAACAGTCGTACACATCCATTTTTATTTTATACCACTTTTGTAGTACAGTTTCATGTTGTGTGGAATGTTGGAGTCTTTAAAGTTACGATTTGGACGTAAAAATGACTTCAGTAAGTAAAATGAGCGCTCCACAGACGCTGATGTTGGTTGACACTTCTGCAGTTTTGTATACAGTGCTGGTGAAATGTCTTGTCTTTGTAGCTCCATAATTTGTTTCACATCGTTTTTGTCCAATCGCTTCTTAATGTAATTTTTGAGCTTAAGCGGATCTTTTCCGAAATCGAGGGCATTTTGATCAGCATGAGCCTCTTTGATAGTGTACGCACAACTTTTCATTTTCAGTATCAAGTTTGTAATATTTTTGTAGTGGAGGCATATTTCTGTTAACTGTCTCGTCAACTTTGGATCGTTCACTGAATCTTTGACGCTCTTTACAATAACTCCTTCAGCTTCCCGCGCGTTGATTATTTCTTTCACTTGTGGAAGTCTCTGAACTTCAAATGACGTCCCACTTCAGTGCACAGAAGTAAAACAGATTGTGTAGCAACACAATGCAATGTGTGACCGCATAATGCAATGTGTTACCTCATAGGTCAGCGACTGTAATGTTATGTAGGCTAACCTTACAGTTTGCCTTCGTTCAATCAGAAATTGTCTTACTTTCTTAGTGCGTAATTGCTTCAATTGGCACTTTTTATTTAAAGTATACAGCAATATGACTTTATAACTCAAATATGACCTAACCAGGATAAATATGACTTTATATGACTCTATAACTTTCTTAATATACCCCATATGGATGCGGTTTTTGCGTTAAAATTGATTTCACGACTTACTGATGCATAGAAAAAAATATGACTTAAATGACTTTAAATGGCCCTAGTCATCACTACTCACAGTGGCGTAGCCAGGGGTGGGTTTTGAGTGGTCGAAACTCATACCATTTTAAACTTGTGCTGATGTTCCTGTGGACAGCCGATCCAGTTCCGATAAACTAAAAATTAATGATTTGCTACAGAAGTGAATCAAGTTAGTTGTGTTCTGGTTTATTAGTTGTGGAGCTTTGAAAGTGAGTAGTTCTAGTTCTAGCTGCGAATTNTGAAAAGCGAGAAGTTCTAATTCTAGTTGCCAGTTTTGAAGAGTAAGTAGTTCTAGTTNAAGTTGTGAGTTTTGAAATGTGAGTAGCTCTAGTTTTAGTTGCGAGTTTTGAAAAGTGATTAGTTCTAGTTATATATTTTTAAAAGTGAGTAGTTCTAGTTTTAGTTGCGAGTTTTGAAAAGTAATTAATNCTAGTTATAAATTTNTAAAAGTGAGTAGTTCTAGTTCTAGTTGTGAGTTTTAAAAATTGAGTGGTTCTAGCTCTGCTTGCGCATTTTCAAAATGCAGTCAATTTTACACGTCTGGCTGTTGAGATTTTCTTTGTTGTCTTGTTGCAGCTCTATTTTCACGATGTCAATCGGGAGCTGTCGTATTTGCTCCGGGTTATTCGCGAGGTCAACGATTTGAAGGAGGCTCGAATCGACGCCATGCTTGAGGAAATGGCTTCCACGTCGCTCGTCAAGTTCCGAGACAATCGGACGTACACGCTGCAAAACTTCTTGGCAATGTATAAGTTCTGTAGTTTTGAAAACTTGTTTGTGAATATTAAATGCCAAACCCTGTTCAGAACGAAGGAGCATACGTCCGATATGGCCAAGTTCTTGGACAGGAAGAGTCAGAACGTAGAGAGCGCCGTGAAAGATTTGATACAAGTCTTCGCAAAGCATTCTGGACGCTCCAGCTTCGTGTGAGCCCATTTACATATAATTATTTATGTTGTGGTAATGTTTTTCAGCGTATTTCATTTATACCCGGTATACGGTGTTATAATAAACTGGTTTTCATTTGAACCTCTGCTTATAGTTGTGGACACATCATTCAAGTATAGTACCGTCAGTCAATCTTTCTAGTACGATTTTATTGCCCTTCCTACTGTCATTGCAGATTGTCGATGGACAATAGTTCTGCTACTCGGTCGAAATATAAGGATAGCGTTGAGTACAATGATGACGACGCGTTTGCAATTGAATGCGAGGAATTGATCGATTACTTCAAGCAAAGAACAGTCGACGCATTGATTCGATGCACCAAGCAGTCTTTGGATCACATTAAACGAAGGTGATGTCGGGGCTGTGCAAATTGGTGGATTTTCAAAATGGGCCACTAGAGGCAGAACTATCCACTTTTCAAAACTCGCAACTACGACTAGAACGTGAACTTACTACCTTGAATGTCTGCAACTAGTACTAGAACGACCATTAAAAATTTGCAATTAGCAAACTTGATAGTATATTCATATTGAAACGAATCCGTATATTTTCGGCTGACACTCGTCAGGGGTAATCATCAGCAACCAGTAGAGAATTGATGAGCTTCTTGGAGGTACAGAACTAAAAATATACAATAGAATAGTATATTCTTATTGAAATGACCCCAAATATTTTCTGCTAACACTCGTCAGGGGCAATCGTCAGCAACTAGTAGAGAATTGGAGAGAACAATCAATACGATTGTTGATATACAATGTTCTTTCCAATTCTCTACTAGTTGCTGACGATTACCCCTGACGAATGTCAGCCATAAATATTCGGATTCATTTCAGTATGAGTATACTATTCAATAGTAGAGAATTGGAAAGAATATTGTATGTCAACATCCGTATCACGAAATATGACGATGAAATTTTGAATAATCGTGGCTAAGAGATCGCGCTCAACTAGCTAACTAAAGCACACTAACTAATAACTGATAATATGAATTACCGTGTTGCAAATGAGCTAAGAAATATTGGAGATCTAATCATCATTTCAAAAGAATGGGGTTTCGAGCTTAAAATGGAGAGAGAGAGAGAGAGATGGTATTCTTTTTCGCCTGCACCATCGAGATGCTTTGACAACGGAGATGCGATACGGCCTTTATAGTAAGGTCATTCAGTCTGCACCCCCGGGTTATTTCTCCCCATGCTATCCGTGATTGCTGAATGCTGAACGCCTAGCAGGATAGCCGCGGATACCAGTTTTCGAGTCTTTGGTCTGACCCGCCTGGGGATCGAACCCACGACCTACCGATCGAGAAACCGGACGCACAACCATTACACTATCTCGTTCGGTGGAAGGGGTTCTGACCCCCAAAACCACCCCTAGCTACGTCAAACTGTTAGTAGTGATGACTCTGATCTTTCTGAACTATTCAAAAGAGACAACAGGTAACTAGGTGTTTGGTCTAGGTAACTAAATTGGTAAATTTGTGTAGATGTTGGTGATTTGGTTGACCTCAGTCTCGAAATTGATTTAAACTGTGTTATCATTTGTTATCAGACTGTTTTATCCGAAATCATCGTACTCCGAAGGGAAGAAGGAATCCAGCCGTACGAAGGACGGTATCTCGCCATTGCTGACTTCAAACATCGAACTTGTCATACCCAATGTTGAGCTCAAGCCAAACTTGGAAGAGATCCAAAGTGCTTTACTGGAAGCTGCCAGGTTTGTAACCCTGCTTGTTGTGAGGTCTGTGCGGTGTCTTATTTGAATTATGAGCAGGTGCGTCGTAGAGGTCAGCCGAGGCGTGATCTGTTGGGATCAGCCGCGCTTTAAGGAGCGTTCGGACCAGGACACGGGCAGCGGTTCCACCGCGAAACCCACCCGGGAGTCGGTCAAAAAGCACGGGAGCACGTCCAACCTTATCCCTGTCCCATTGGACAAGCTGCAGAATCATTATAAGGTGCTTTGTTTCTGTGGTCCTCGACCGCCATGTCCACTTTCCAGTTATAGATCTGAAGAGACGTTTGGATGCACAAGACATTAATATACAATTGAATAATATTTTCATGTTGAAATAACCCCAGATATTTTTGGCTGACACTCGTTAGGGATGACTGTCAGCAACTAGTAGATATTTAATTTCAATATGAATATATTATTCAATTGTATATGTACGGAATGCAACGAATTTGAAGCTTGTCCATTAATTATAAAAATGAAACGAGGAATTTTCAATTGATTTATATATTTGAAGCGTATTTTTCTATTTCATGTTGTAATGTGGAATTGGGACATACAAAACTGATTAAAATTAGCCTGCAAGTCGTAATATGTGAAGTATAAGAACTCTTGCTTTATAGACGAAACTCGTTAAATATCGACGGTATAATTTAGCAATATTTTGAGTATGATGAAGGCTAGAAAACACTAAAGTTGCAGTTCTTTTAGATGAATTCATACCATTAACAGGGAGTTTGTGACTTCTCACAGGACTTTGCCTCGTAGAAACTTCATCACAATCACGCACGACACGTATCAAAAAGTCAGCAAATTTCTCATTACATTGAAGTTTTGATATATCATTTTGGGGTGCATCCAATTGTTCTGATCACATTTTGGGTTACTCTTGATTTTTCACTGGTTTCGAACGTAAAGGGGTTGAGAAACACTGCTCGAGTTGAGCACGATTATCGTCAGTATTGTATCCCTGATTTTTGCAGGCCGTATCGGAGCATAAAGACGTTGCCAAGTTATTGATGATGCACGGCAGCGCCATGAACAACGTCCGAGGCCCAATCACCGAGCAAATGCAGCCCTTCAGCCAATTCCACATCCTGTGGGAGGAGGATCGCGAAGCCACCGTGAAAAAGTAAAAACATGTTCAGACTTCGAACACTATATGATTCTAGTCTAATGTGTGAAATGTTCCTTTGCTCTCAGTTTAATTTTAATCAAATTTATGTATTCCCTGAAAATGCTACAGGGCCAAGCTTGGTGCTCAGACATTTGCCATTCTCAAATTTATAAGGATGAGGTCTGATTTGGTATGAAGCGAAATTGACTTTTGTTGTGTTTCTTCCAAATTTGGAATTTGATTCAATACCCAAGTTTTTACGAATTCATTAATCCTAATTTTAACCAATTTGC
The DNA here is from genome assembly GCA_000444245.1 of Botryllus schlosseri. Classification (NCBI taxonomy): domain Eukaryota; kingdom Metazoa; phylum Chordata; class Ascidiacea; order Stolidobranchia; family Styelidae; genus Botryllus; species Botryllus schlosseri. The sequence goes on from ATSW01000104.1 coordinate 6,277, forward strand.
AAAAGCTGTAAATTTTCTACCATCCCAACTCTGCTTTCAGGTTCATGGAGACAGAACCGCTTCTGACCGAGTTCAAGGCGGAGATCATGAAATACGAAGAAGTGAACCAGCGCGTTGAGATGCTGCCCAACAACCTCTACATCGGGCCCATTAAGCTAGTTACCGAGAACATCAAGTCAGCCCTCAGCGTGGAAACGAAGGCTTGGAAAGTGAGCTTGTGCAAATCGCTCAACGTGGAGTACAGGACGAAGATGGACGAACTGCACGAGTTCATACTCGAGTACTCGAAGCGTCTCAACCGGAGCATCAACGATTTGGACGACGTTCGGGCAGCGATGAGTTCGCTCGAGGTCATCAAAACTGAGTTCACTCGGATGGATTTCAGCCTAGGTACGTCTTGAATTGAGTATGACTGATATCCCATAACTAGCACCGATAATCCCGATATATTCAGCCGATATTCAAAAGATATGACATCTAGCTTAAGGTTAACGTGCCTTTCCAAAACTTCTGAGCATTGTACAATAGGGCTCTTCAAAAATGACTTTTTTTCCCAAATCGTACTGGCTACTTGATAAAATGGTTAGGTTACCTAATTTAAGCCTACGCACCAAATTTGGTTCAATTCGAACCAGTAGCCGCCAGGGGCGTAGACAGGGGGGTAGAATTGAAGAACGTTCTACCCCCTTCCAGGCTCGATTCTATCCCGAAAATCCCCAGTCAACGCTATTGCTATAATAACATTTCTTCACGATATCGCCTAATTTCAATTTGCTGCGCGCGACGCCGACGAGAAAAAGGCAATCGCCGACGCTGATTACATGCCTTTTTCTCGTCAATTTCTCGTCTAAGGAAGCGCGTCTATGCAAGCGTGAAAGGGGGCATTGTGTCATTTTTCTCTCGGCGATGGTAAGCGATCAGCTTAATCCCTTTATTCTGAATGCAGTCGTCGAGCAATAATAACATTTGTCGCGCCGTTCACACGTTGTTTTCTCATCAACAGTTCATTGTAAACGATAACGAACATTAATAACATGAAAATAACAACTTATAAGTGAATGAAATCATGTTTTAAAGCAATCGCATCTGATTCGTGCTTTGCCGAACTCAAGCCTGTTCCCCGAAACAGCGTGAAGACACAATACATTCGATTCGCATTTTATTTTTGACGCCATTGTTGTGCATTGTCTTGACCTCAATGACCATCTATACGTCATACTAGATTATGCCTTTCGTGATCGGCATCCCACCGGGACGCATTCAGCCTTCAATAGCCGCGCCGAAACTTATTTGCGATTCCCTCGCTTTGCGAATAAGTCATTATTCACACGCCGGTACAATTAGTATATGCGACAATTGCGACATGTTAGAAATGAATGGAATTAAAACGCCGAGAAGACGGTACTCTTACACGCGAATTGAATCATGTCAAAGTTCATGAAGATATAACAGATTCTGCGCTGTATAGATTGTTAGTCGTGAAATGTTGCTCTTGTATTGTTTCAAGGTCGATTACTTATTTGAATGCAAATAAGATCTCCTGCACTGTCACAGGATGAGCGTGTGGCATTGTAACATGATCCCCGTGTAAGCTGTTGATTGCTAACTCGCTTTCAGTGATTAGATCCGCCAATTAGTTACGCTTTCAAAGGCGTACGGAATACAGAAGTCGCTATCGCTAAAGGTATGACGCATAGAGGCTCATTCTGCCCCCTTTATTCAGTTCTACCCCCTTTTTATCTCGGCTGGCTACGCCCCTGGTAGCCGCATTGCTACAGGAGAAAAAAGTTTCTATTTAGTACAGTTAACTACCGGTTAAGTACGCACCCGTTTAAGTTCGCATCCCAGATAAGTACGCAAAAATATTCACAAATTCTGGGTTCAACTTGTTCAACAATTCATTCATTTTAAACAGTGAACTAGATGTCAGGAAAAGTTGAAAGTCAACTTAACAAAAGTTCACAGCCTGCACATATCGTGCACAGTCATTTGACGCATATTTTGCGTTCTTTTTTGCTTGGCTTCCCACATCACCCGTCACAGTATTCCCTGAAAGCATTCCAGAGTGCTTTTGAGATTATCGTAAGCATCTGCCGCTTGATCTGGTAAGGCAGGACACTCAACTTATCCTCAATTTGAGACACCTTCAACCTTCACCAACATATGTTCAAAACTCTTTGTCGTTGTCTCCTCAGACATCAAAGCAGAACGCTTTCGAATAACTTCCCGTTTTTTCAAAATCTTTCGGATAGCAGCTTCACTCGCGCCATACTATCTTGCGAGACGTCTTTCGACATACAAAACCGCACATGGGCAACGCACCGTGAATGACTACGTTAATAAATGCAAAATTTGTGAATTTGGTACCCCAGGTGGCTGTATATCTGCTAAGTACGCCCTACCACATAAGTTCGCATAAATTACTCAGGATCAAGTTGCGTACTTAACCGGGAGATGACTGTATATAAAAATAAAGAACAAAAAATTTGAAAATTTTCTGTTCACCCCATGAAAGTGTCGGGTTGTCTATAGAAACGATGTTCACCAAATTTGGTTCAATTCAAAACAGTGGAAGTGGAGTTATTGCCGTCGAATAATTTGGATAATGAATAAAATAGTATTTACGGTGACCAATTCTTTATTTATTATAGAAGTGCCCACCGTAAATACTATTTTATTCAAATCCAAATTTTTTGTTCTTTATTTTTATATACTAAATAGAAACCTTCTTCTCCTGTAGCAATGCGGCTACTGGTTGGAATTGAACCAAATTTGGTGTGTAGGCTTAAATTAGGTAACCTAACCATTTTATCAAGTAGCCAGTACGATTTGAGAAAAAAAGTCATTTTTGAAGAGCCCTATTGCACAACTAGATAATTACAAGGAGATGCCGGTAATCTAATTCTAATCTGATTTGTTATATGTTACTACACTTTCGTTTTAGTTCTAATCTAATTTCATGTTTACATGAAAATGCCACAGGAGAACTGTATAGCGCGAAACGAGCCAAGCTCGCTTTACAGGCATCCGCGATCCTCAAACTTGAGAGAATGAATTCTGATTTGATATAAAGTGAACTTGATTTTTGTTGTATTTCTCTCTAATTATTGTGCATTTGGTTTAATTTCCTAGTTCTTCCTCTCTGCTTCAGAGCATTTTTTGAACAGTTTTACAGCCATTGTTATGCTTGGATTTGAAGTAAACTAAGGCTGCATGCAGACACTCGCAGGCTATTAGAAATAGACCAACGTTTCCAGTCTGGCAGTGGCAGATTTAGTTATTGACTCCCTACTATCGAGTTGTGATGTAACGAAAACTGTCTGCATTTTTATTTATCTGCAACGGCTGATGACAATATTTCTTTCAAAGTCTGATATCAACCCGATATTTTCGACTCTAGTTTTGGTTACTGATTTTAGGGCCGTTATTAACATTGAGTGAAATCACAGGTCCTGTGGAAGAAGCATACGCTATCATGCAAAAGTTTAACGTGGTCGTGCCAGGGGAGGAGATCAACAGAGTGGACACGCTGAGATACAGCTGGAATAAGCTTTTGTCACTTGTCAACAAGGTAACTTACTTGCTGACTCGTAGGTGGTCGGTAAAGAAGTAGGCTACTTCTACTTTTTCAAAGTACCAAAGTAGATTCGTTATGTATTTTACTACTTTCACTTCTACTTTAATACTATTTAGGCAAAACTAGGAAGAACTTCGATATACAATTGAATACTATGCTGATACTGAAATAAAACGAATATCTCCGGCTGTCATTCGTCAGGGTTAATATCCGGCGACTAGTAGAGATTCCAAATGATCTTTTCATACCAAGTCGTACCACCAACTGAATATATTTTCAAATGGTTCGAGTTTGAAGTATTATTTCCTATTTTTTGTTTTTCTCAAAAAGCACCCTGCAATTTCAATTTTGTCTCGACCAAATCTGCTTTTTGGAACTATATATCAGTATCAGTTGATATAATAATTTCATCCTTTCGAAACACCACAAGACTGCGATACAATAAAAAGATAGGAAGATGTCGAATAGACTTGGAGTAGTCCTTGAAATCGGACACCCATCTGGGCATAGGGATGTAAATAAGAGGCATGCACACTGGATGGGAAGAAATATGCGATAACATCGAACTTAGTTGCATAAGCTTTTCGAATTTTTTAACTTCATTTGAATACTACTCGCTACTTTTACTTGTAATTGAGTAGAAATTTACAATGCTACGTTTACTTGAGTATCAACAATGGCAACCTCGATTATCTCTGCGCCCTGTGCGCATACTCACCATATTGACTCGAACGAGCAGCAAGTTATGTCCAGGTGCAAGACGAATTGGTCCAAGTCCAGCCGGCGTTCCGGTCAGATCTCGTGACCAAGGTGGAGAAATTCCAGACCGACTCTGAAGAGTTCCAGCGGTCCTACGACGAGAACGGCCCGATGAAGGAGGGGATAACGCCGGTGGAAGCCAGTGATCTGCTTCAAGTTTATCAGAGTCGGTAAGAGTCAATCGCACATCTTCAGATTGCTCAAGTAGGTTTCGTGTACTTGCCATACTTAGTCGAGTTGTCATGTTAGTAGAAATTCACGGTGTAATTCAGGGTTGTAGCCAAGTCGCAAGTCAATTCTACTTATATAGTTTTGACTCGAGTCAAGTCGAGTCATATTCAATCCACCACCGAGTCAAGTCCAAGTCAGGGGCCAACGTGTCGAGTCCGAGTCATACTTTTAAGACTCGAGTCAGAGTCATTGTTCATTTTTGAGCTCAGGCCCGGTTCAATTCCCCCTTGTGAAACTCTTGGGTGATATCGAAGCCCTCACATTCATAATATACTCATTTTCTGTCACATTTAACATGTTTATTTAAATAGATAATAGAGTTTTTCTGGGCCTATTTTTTTGATTTCATGTGCATGTGATTAGTGATTTGGTTGAGGTATGCGCAGTAAATCGGATACATGTTGAGTCAATAAGCAAATTGACTCAATTAGAGTCGAGTCAAGTTGAGTCAATGAAAAATCATTACTGGCTATCTTCTGCATAGAAAGTAATCCGTGAAAACTTTTAGGTTCGACGATCTGTGGCGCAAATTCCAAACCTACAACGCCGGCGAGGAGCTGTTCGGCCTGCAAGTGACCGAGTACCCTCACCTTCAACGCTCCAAAAAAGAGCTCAACCTACTCCAGAAACTGTACGGGCTCTATAATTCTGTGATGAAGTCCATCAACGGATATTACGACATCCTCTGGTCCGAAGTCGACATCGATAAGATCAACCAGGAGCTCTTGGATTTCCAGAACAGGTGCAGGAAATTACCGAAAGGATTGAAAGAATGGAGGGCTTTTGTCGATTTGTCAAAGAAGATCAACGATTTTAACGAGACTTGTCCATTGCTGGAGCTCATGTCGGACAAAGCGATGAAGCAGAGGCATTGGGACCGTATCACGAATTTGACGGGATATTCGTTTGACGTCGGTGGGTTGTTTTTGCCTTTTATTTATTTGAAGAGCTCCTTGGAGGTACAGAACGTCAATGCACAATTGAATACTATAATCAGTTTGTTCGATACATCAATAACTGCTCGTTTAAACGGAGAAACCTCCATCGGACATAATAAGTTTGCTGCAATATCGTTGCTTTCTCAGAGAACGAAAACTTTCAGCTGCGCAACATCATGGCCGCTCCTCTGCTGCAGCACAAGGAGGATATCGAGGACATTTGCATCAGCGCGGTTAAAGAGAAAGACATCGAAGCCAAGCTGAACCAGGTCATCGCCGAATGGAACGGAAACAACTTGACGTTCGCAAACTTCAAGTCCAGAGGTAATGCTTGTACAAACTACTGGATTTTCTAAATGCACAACTGCAGCTACAACTACTCGCTCTTAAAACTCGCAACTAGAACTGAAGCTAACGATATTCAATTATCGACAACTAACTAATAATTGATTATACGAATTACCGTAAACCGGGGTAACATTAGACAATTTTCAACAATTCTGCTCTGTATCTTGGAAATGCTGGGGTGTAGGGGAGGCAAGTTTTGTGTTTTGCATGGGTCATGGAGCAAAGATTAGAATTACCTAATCCAAAATCTTCATGGTCATAAATAAGTACCTTATTTTCGTAAATTATCCGTGTCCAAAGTTACCCCTGCATGTGGGGTAACTTTGGACAATGTAGTTTTTTGTATGCCTTTACACTCTATTGTTTATAAAACCTCGTAAAAAAGGCTTATTTGGCAAGAGTTGATGAGAGCAGTGGCTAAAACTGAAACAAAATAGTTTACGTATGGCCTATTGCATGATTTTTACCTAATCCATCCCCCCCCCATAAAAAAAAATTAGGTAGTTTATGAAGGGTAATGCCCCCTTATTCATCCCTTATCTCAATTTTTCCTCATGCCTTCACCAATTAGAACTTATAAATAACATATATATGGTGATAAGGATATCCCACTGGCAGTGTCAGCAACCGACAGCAAACATTAAGCATGTTACCGTGAATTATCGCCGATTTCAAATATGTTACTGTTCTTTAAAAGAATCACTTTCCCTTTATTATGTCCTCTGATGGATATATTTGTCATGATTTACGATATCCCATATTCAGGAGGCCCATCTTTAGGAGTATGTGATAAGTTTTTCAAGTAGCTTACGCCTGATTACAATCTCTCAACTCATTGCCTACCCATTTTTCATATTTTGGCATACTCTTAATTTGTTGACCGTCTCATTCCATTTTAAAAAGCCATCAGGCCTGTCATAATGACTATAGTTGACGATACACTTTGACACAGATGAAGCAGCCACTTTCCAGAGCTCTCAATATCACATTTTCCACTGTCCAAAGTTGCCCCGTTCTGATGAAATTTGACGGGGCAACTTTGGACATCACATTTTCTTGTATTGATCTAAGGGTGAGCCCACTGAGATTTTTGCCATGGATTAAGACTACTTAGAGGTATCTGCTGCCAAGTTTTGAATCTATGAATCACATGCTATCTATGTTTGGTTGTAAGAAGTTTATTGGCCATCAATTTTGATGAAATTGACCCCCGCCATTAATTTATCAATGTTGGGTCAAGTTCAACTTGTAGTGAAATGAATCCACCTTTTATTGAGACTACTTGTGGTACTCTTGCCTCATGAAAAAGAATTGGACATCCAGCGGCAACCATTTTCCATCAATAACCATTTAAATCTTTTACTGCTTAGTGTCCAAAGTTACCCTTAAGTCCAAAGTTACCCCGGTTTACGGTACTGAATTTTGAATGAGCTAAGAAATATTACAGATAGAATTGACATTTCAAAAGGACTGGGTTTCGTGTTAGAAATGGGAGGGGTCTCGACCAGACTTGGGAACTATATATTTCTAGTTGTTTATTCTAATTATAATAATGCTGATTAGAGTGAAATGCTGGCAACTAGTTCTAAGCTCGTTTGTGAAATTTCTTTATGCTCTAATTGTAGATGATTCTGAAATTTAATTCCTCGTTTTCCTGAAAATTTTACATGAGAACTGTATCGTTTGAAACGAGCCAAGCTCGGTGAGCAGACATTTGCCGTCCTCTGATTTGATATGATATTTTCCAAGATTTTGCGAATTCAGCAATTCTAATCTAATTTTGAGAAATTATTGTTATAATTATAGTACTAGTCTAATTTGCATAAAATACTGAATACCTTTATGCCGGTCTGATGTGATTTGTATCAGGTGAGCTGCTGCTGAAGGGCGCTGAAACATCGGAAATCGTCTCTTTCTTGGAGGACAGTCTCATGGTGCTGGGCTCGCTACTAAGCAACAGGTACGTACACATGTTTACAAGCTAATTGTAATTTCGGCTAGGCTAGCCTAAACCCTGTCAATCCAACAACTCACAAGTTGTGGGTGCTTGTACATACATGCACGCACGTCGCACAATGACAGCAACAAAAACATGATCGCTCATGCGTTGAAGGAAACTGTTAGAAAGAGAGAGAGGTGTTAGTAAGAGATAATCTCACATCCACTTTTTTCGTACTACTATGACACCATAATGAATCGTACTCGAATATTCGACTTGAGGATTAATACTCAATATAGCCCTGGTTTTGATGCACGCAAACCATTGTGTTCAGGTATAACGCTCCCTTCAAGCCTACGATCCAGCAGTGGGTGGCCAAGTTGTCCAACACATCGGATATCATCGGTGGGCTAATGCTTATTACGCTGTATTGAAATGTTCAAAACATTTTATCTGTTTTCAGAGAACTGGTTGATCGTTCAGAATTTGTGGGTGTATCTAGAAGCCGTGTTTGTGGGGGGAGATATCGCAAAGCAGTTGCCGAAGGTAGGCTGAATGGGGACTAGGGCAACTATATAATTCCAGTTGTCCAGTTAGACTAATTTTAGCGAAATTTCGGTAATCTAATTCTGGTGTAATTTGTGAAATGTTTCTATGTTCTCATTTTAAGTCTAATCTGCTTTCTGGTTTTTCTGAAAATGCGATAGGAAAACTATTTTGCAAAACTAGACAAGCTTGCTGTGCAGATATTTGTCATTCTCATATTTAGTAGAGTGAATTCTGATTTGGTATAAACTGAACCTGGTTTTCGTTCCATTACTTACTACTGAATTTATGAAAATTTTCAAGTTTTTGGGAATTCTAATTCTAATCTAATTTAGAAAAAAATTATGTAACTATTATTTTAATTCTGATTTAATTTGAAAATATGAAAATTTTTCGGTCGTCCCACTTTGACTGATAGTAATCAGTAGTTACTAAAATTTCTGTTTTAGGAAGCCAAGAGATTCTCAAACATCGACAAGTCTTGGGTGAAGATCATGACCAGAGCTCACGAGACCCCGAACGTGGTTCAATGCTGCGTCGGGGACGAAACGTTGCGGCAGTTGTTGCCGCATTTGCTGGAGCAGCTGGAGCAATGTCAGAAGTCGCTGACCGGGTACGCAAGCGCAGATAGTCGAAGTAATTACTCGAGTC
>ATSW01000108.1:0-10153 GCA_000444245.1 Botryllus schlosseri
AATTTGAAATTCTGCGTTCCGTAGCAGTACATTGGAGCCTTAAATAAAGGAAAGCACGTAGTTTATTTTTGCCCTTGATGTTTTTTTGCGGCATATACACCGACACATGATACAAATACACACGATCTGTGCATATGCATACCATGAATGCATGATGTGCATATGCCGCCGGACCAGGAAGTGCAGATATATAGCCTGTACGGCTTTCTAAGTCATGCACCACCCCTCCATGCTATCCCAGTAATGCATGAGCGCCAAGCAGAGAAGTCATGGATACCAGTGTTACTAATCAGGTCTTTGGTCTGACCCGGCCGGGGATCGAACCCACGACCTACCGATCAAGAAGCCGGACGCTTCACCATTACGCTATCTTGTCGGTTAAATAAGTTGGATCAAATACTTGACTTGGTATAAACATGGTAATTATATTAAAATATGAGAGCAATGTAGCTCGCGTTCAAAATATCGAGTGCGAACACAACAATTTCGAAACAACGCGTGTCAAAATAGCGGGTATCATGATAGCCAGTCATCCAGAACAACCCAAGCTAGCGCTAACCATTCCTCCGGTAGTAAACGTAACGCAAGATAACCAACACCGTAACACGATGAGCTAACCTTATCGATAACCCGAAATTCCCTAACTCCTATCTCAATATTTCGACCCTGCCTTACTTTAAACGATTCCTGTCGGTGAACAATTGTGGTAATGCCTGGGAAAATCTTTTACCGAGGCCAATCATTTCACGATATCCCAGCTCCGTTAGATTTGTTTTCAAATCAGGATGATACCAATTATCCCAGAGCTGGATTCTCTAGGAAACAAAGTTGAAAATTGTCATCGCATCGTTATTCCACATCTTTTTTCAAATTAGGTTTTGTTCTCGTGTTCCACCCTTTTCTGCCTTTTGGGCATGAATACCAGGGATATCTAGAACTAGATATCACTGATGAATACATACTCTTTTCGCTAAGAATGTAGAATCCAACGAAAATACTAACCAGCACAAACATATACTTAACGTGGTTTATTCATATTATCATGGAGGAGTTTAGCAGTTCTCTAATATGATTTTATAAAATAATATTGGCATTGCTGGTATTTTAGTTGAAATAAGTAACGGGATATACTGACATAGCTGTTTACGGGACCTGTACCCTAGCAGGTTTGTGAAACATGTTAGTTCAAGGATGACGACATATACATAGTCAAGGCGCATAAATGTGTCTATTGTTATCCGATGTATACGATCAAATTTATTTTAGAATATACTGTTTATACGCCCATTCAATCTCGCGTATGTACGCACAACATCCAGACCGCCGATTCCAGGAATGCTTATGAGTGTTGATTGAGTGGAGTATAGAGATAAGATCACCTTTATTTCCTGATTCTGGTTTCTTCGTAGGTAAATACCTTGTAATTTGTTTGTTATTGTTCAGGCTTTATAAAAATCAAACTTATCCCTAACAGATAACCAAAATATTGTCAACAAGCTGTATAGGTTTCTATACATACACGCGAAATAGAATAACTCACCTGTAAGTCATTCGAGCACATTTGCGCCTTTCCGGTGACATTCAAATTTTGTTTCAGACTCTCGAGTTTAGCAAATTTTTCAGCTTCGTCAGATGTCGGTCTGTGTCGTGAGCCATGTCGTGCAACAAATACCATACCAAGCGGTTTGCACCCTAAAGTTGGTTCGAGTTCATCAACTTTGTTATATGAGAGAGAAGAGAGAAGGGGGGTATTCGTTTTCGTCTGCATCATCGAGATGCTTTGACGACGGAGATGCGATAAGACACCTAGTCTGCACCACCGTTTTTTCCCCTCCATGCTATCGGTGGATGCTGAGCACCTAGCAGGATAGCCGCAGCAAAATAAGAAACATACATTTAATGAAATTTCGGAAATCTATAATGTCCGCTGTAATAAGCAAAAAGCGATTTTCGGGATAATTTCAAGAATTCTATATTGCACCACAAGATCATAAAAAGTGCCCTGCTATCCACATATATTACAAGAACGCAAAAATGACATAAGCACTCTCCGAACGTTTTATAAGATAGTGTCATCCATGCCACTTTCCCAACATTTTAGATTTTTCCTTTGCTAGATGGAGAATTACGTAATTTTCCATGTATAATGCGCTAAATTTTACCGATTTTTTGCCATAAAATAGGGGGGTGCGTATTATACATGGGTACAGCAAGCCTAGAAAAAAAAATCCCTCGATCAAAAACTTGAAATCACACCTTTCTTCATGTTTGTTTAAATCGCGCATCACCTCTGGCCATTGGGCCCCGTAATTCGTATTATAGAGTGTAACGCGCTGCCAAATAGAGAAGCGTGTTGCCAATTAACTAAAAGCGTGTTTCTAATTAACGAGAGTCGTCTGCAAAGCACGCGATCTCTTGCTGAGTTGGTTTGCCGTTTGTACGCGAGCGAAATCAGGTCGCTGATTGCTACAAGCGTGCGCGGCAATCCTTGTTGATTCATCGCGTCAACGACTGGCCTTATCAATCGCATACACATTGCACAAGAGGCCATGTGCGCAAGATATAATCGCATGCTTAATCAGTCGCATCTCCAACAGGACTGGTGCGCGCGACATAACCGTTGGCCTGAGCAATCGCATCTGTAATTGTAATAGGCCACGTGCGCAAGATGTCGTGTGTCGCTAGCCTGAGCTATCGCGTCGCCGACCTCACAGGCTTTGCCTACTATCTACTCTCGTTTAGAGACAATGCCGTTAATTGTATTATGATTAGCGATCATTATGTCACGATTGTTCGACAGTGACATCGCAAAACAGAACAACATCGAGTACTAAACCGCAACTATTCATGTACTGCGAATGCAGGGTGCGTACTATACATGGGTACAGGCTTTTTCTCAGAATATACACGTCATTTTAAGGGTGCGTATTATACATGGGGGCGCACTATATTCGGAAAATTACGGTAGTAGTATGATCGTTAAATATCAATTTGGTAGTAGAAGTGTTGCTGCAGCCTGCATCGTTCATTTTCCGGGACCTTAATATTCAGGACAAACACATGGATGACGACAAATCTAAACTTACGGAAAAAAGTAAAAGGGCATAATATCTTACCAGTTGGGACGTCATATAGTGTTATGTCGTCTCTTCCCGAGTCATCGTAAGCGGTAGTAGTTTGATATTTCCGATAGGGAGATTCGGGGTCTTTTCCAAAATCAGTAGAACAAAGACCATACGCATAGACAGGTAAATAGCAAATGACGTATACTAAGATCCTATTACCCGCGTACACTGACATCGCTGATATTGTCTTCATGAAAAAATATGTCAATATCGAAAGCCTGGTATAGAAAAGTTATCACGGATTAGTAAGCGATATGTAGGCTAACATAAGCGAAATATGGAACATATGATATTTAACGTTCCTGAACTTTCAGCAACATGGATCCTTTTGTCTTGACGTGACGAATCTGCGATCGAGTAATAACGTCGAGATACCACATTTCATATCATTTTCTCCAGACTTGCACAAACTACTGAATTTTCAAAATACGCAACTAGAACTAGAACTACTCAATAAAACTTACAACCATTACTATAACTAGAAATACCCAATTTTTAAAATCGGCAACTAGTACTAGAACTTCCCAATTTTTATAATCCGCAAGTAGAATTAGAACTAGAACTACTCACTATTCAAAACCCGCAACTAGAACTAGAACTAACGACCATTAAAAATCCGCAACTAAAACACAACTATGTTTCACCTTGACCTATGCTTCCGAGTGCACAATGTAAGTAATGTATTAAACCTGTACTTTATGTGTAATATGGTAGACTTTTGTTTTTGACCTTCACTGTACTTTTGTTTTTGTGACGGACTGGAAATTAGATATTCCCCGAAAGATTATAGAGTAACGTATAGGGCAGGCCTGGGCAATGGGCCCGCGGGCCAAATATAGACGGCGAGAAGTTGCTTAAAGAATTTTGAATTATACATTTATCGGATTGTGACTATCGCATTGTACATTGTGAGTGTCTTGTCCAGATGAAAATATAATCAGACGAATATTACGATTATTACATTCGAATATGTACTAAACACATGGGCTGTATATATAAATTGAACCGGAATGGCGTTTACTTTGAAGGCTGATTAGTGTTTATTTGTTCACCGAGGTTACGTAGCCCAAGTTCGTCGTATGCGTAATCTCTATCCAAAATAAAGTTGATATAACATGGGTTAATTCAAGCGGAGATTATGACATAAGCTCGCCGTCACTCGGCTGAGTCTGCGGGAAGACGAATTAGGAAAACATGCCAGCGACACTACCGAAACAACAGGACGGTTTTACCAAGCTATACACCGCTCGGGATAGTGATCAAGCTGTAAGATCCCATACATTTTCGTGTCGTAATAGAAGGTAGCGCGGAGCGGATCGACAAATCCTCTGGTCCTACTCCGATCCTGTTTTTTAAGCTCTGGTCTGCCTCCGGTCCGACTCCTAGCAGTCCTAGGCCGGATTCCAGAAATGAACGCGATCCGGTCCGAAAAATTTCAATAATAATTATCTACTCACAGGATGGTTTTGAATATTGATTGATACAATGCAAACAGGAAATTAAAAACTCAAAGGTCAAACCCAACCTATATCTGAAGTAATTATGCCAACTTGGTCTATTTTCATGAACGTTTCACTTTACCTATTGATTCGAGGGTGGAAGTGGGTAATTCTGTCATATTCTTAGTCAAAAGTACTGACCTGTCTCCGATCCGACTCCGGCCGTATCCGAAAGGGTACTGATCTGGCTCCGAACCGGCTCCGACCAAAATGAGGAGTATTTAGATATTTATATAAAATTTATGAACTTGAAAATTTTAGGTTTTTGTGAGTTAATTCAGGTCAAAATGTCGCAACGTAAACGCTTATTCTCTAATAAACCTGACAATCGAAGTATAAAGCAGTTCTTGTCTGGTAAACCGGAAACACGTACTGCTGCTCTAATCCTGAACCTGAAAAATTTGTTCTGTGATTGTGCACTGCCAGTTGCCTAGTAAATAATTCGTTTAAGCAAAGATGTTTTTTTTTGTATTTAAATGAAACACTTGCGGTCTCTTAAAACTACTTAGCAGTCACTCAAACCAAACCCTAAAAAACCTGCATGAAAGTATTGTGTTTCGTGGAGTTAGCCTTCAAGTAGGGTTGATAGCTTTTCCATGAATAATTATCTGCTCCGATAAAATCTTATTGATTTTAATTCCCACTGTTTCGTGATGTAGATTCATCAAGTGCAAATTTTCTCATCTGGCTGGAAATCTGGACGATCGATAGCCAACACTTTCCTATGTCATTAACAATATAGACTTATAAACGAGTATGTTAACTACCATTGATGCTATGGCGCGGCTATGGCACGCGCTACCTGAGTATGGACTATACGCCGCGTTCCCTCTAGGGTCCGCAACAGAGAGTCGGCGAATACGTTGGCCAGCACTATATTGTACAACATAAACTCGAACAGACTAAGGATAAAACATTGGATAAAATAAACAGCGTTGGTCGTGCAGCGTCGGTCGATCGTCAGATAAAAGCCGGCATGCATCTAACGAAGGTCTTCTTTATATAGTCGGAATGCAGACACCGTCGCGCACAATGATCAGCAATGATTGTTAATCGTTCGTCCGACGTCGAGAGGGTATGTGCGGTACACCAATCCGCCATAAGGGTCCCCCCGCTTGGAAAAGCTTTAGGTACCGGATGAGAGCGATTCAGATCGAGGAAAAAAATCATTAGAACGGAGTGAAATAGCATAGCAATCAGGCATGTAATACACACATCGAATAAACAATACATGTTCAGTACGTACCGAGGGGTGATAACAGTGAGACACCACAAGCGATAAAAAAAATTCAAATCTGCATTTCAAACACTGGTGCGAGTACGAAATTCTGCAAGTGACTGGGTGTTCTGACAACACGACCACTATTCGTAATCGTTGTAGTTTGAGATTCGGGAAGGGTTGCGTTTTGAGCGGTATCATTAGATTGGCAGTTTTCAAAACATTGCAAGGGCAACCGACCCGGAATCAAACGATCAGTTGAGGCGTCATAAGGACCTTTACTAGTCTCGATAGTAAAACACTTCGGAGTGCGCTTCAACACTTTGTGCGGACCAGTATAAACGGGGTCAAGTGATCGGCGTGAGCCGTCGATCCTTAGGAAAACGTGGGTGCAAGTGGTTAAATTATTGGGAACCTGTGACTTTGGGTTACAGTGAAAATTAGTGGAGGTTTGACCAATGGTCGAAAAGAATCGTCTCATATTGCTCACGAAGGTGGGATTGTCGGTGCTATTCCTACACGGAACGGGATCAACTAATTGACCAGGCAAGCGTAATGAAGTACCATAAGTCAATTCGGAAGACGAGTACCCTAAATCCTCTTTTATCGCACAACGCAACCCCAAGAGTACTAAGCCTAAATTATGATACCAATCGGACGGGCTCTCCTTTGTACGCAACGCGTCTTTCAACGTGCGATTAAATCTTTCGACCATTGAATTTTGCTCAGGTTTACGGGCTAGGGTAGTAATATGATGAATTCCAAGCAATTGCATAAGTTGGGACCATTCGCTAGACGTAAATTGGCTACCTCGATCAGTTATAAGTTTCCTGGGTGCGCCGAATCTAGATATATAGCCGAGGTTAAAAGCGTCAATGACTGTCTGGGTGCGCATATCACACATAGGGATACACTCCGGCCAACGAGAAAATCTATCAATGCACATCAATAAATATGTAAAACCGCAACTGTTAGGCAAAGAAAGGATATCAACATTTACGGTATGAAAACGTTCAGAGGGCACTGGAAGGTTGGTTATTGGCGTTCGAGTATGTCGGGTTATCTTCGAGCGTTGACACGGGAGACACTGTCGAACAAACTCGGTTATATGCCGCTTCATATGAGGCCATACGTACCGGTCCGTTATCAGCTTCGTAGTCGCTCTAATGCTAGGATGAGAAATGTTGTGAAGTCCGTTGAGCACTGCGTCGCGCAAAGAATGCGGTACGAACGGGCGATGTTTGCCAGGCAGCGACCTGTCGAAAAGAACGGGGCCATGCAACCCTTCAACTGTTACCTCCACAAGATCCAAAGAATGTTCGTCGGAGTTAGACAGTAGATCTCGCAATTCGTCGTCGTCTTTCTGGGCGTCAAACAGCATCTGTGGAGAAATCGGTACGGTATCCGGGAAAACCACATTGATTTCTAATCTTGAAAGAGTGTCGGCGGCAGTGTTCAGCGACCCCTTGATGTGGCGGACGTCGCTCGTAAACTCCGTGATGAACCTTAATTGTCTTGATTGGCGCGCAATGAGTCTTTCAGTAGGGTTCTGCAACGCTTTGACAAGACCATCATTATCTGTGACTAGTTGAAATTTCCTGCCCTTCAATTGTACGTGAAAATGTTTGATAGCAGAATACGCTCCTAAGAGCTCGCGATCGAATGCTGAATACGTTCGTTGGGTACGATTAAGGGTCTTCGAATAAAACCCAAGAGGTGACCATATACCTTTGTGTTGCTGTTGCAGAACTGCACCCATTCCTACTTCACTTGCATCCACGACTAGAGAGAGGTCCGAGTCATGAATAGGATGGACAAGTAATGCATTACCCGATAGATCAGATTTGATGCGGTCGAATGCTGACAATGCGGAGTCCGACCATACAATACGTCTGCGTTTGTTGGATGATTGATTTGCTATATCGTAGAGCGGCTTCAATATAGTTGCGCAGTCTTTCACAAATCGATGATAGTAACACACAAGTCCAAGAAAGGATCGTAGTTGCTTTACGTTATCTGGGCGAGGGTAATTTGTTATCACATCAACCTTTGCAGGCAGGGGACGGATTCCTTCGAGACCAACTAAATGTCCAAGGAATTCTATCTCCTTTTTACCAAATTCGCACTTGTCAACGTTAATAACCAGACCAAACTCACGGAGCTTCGAAAACAGTGTTCTGAGCGTCGTCAAATGTTCCTGTTCAGTGCGGGTGGCGATTAAAATGTCATCTAAAAACACGAAAATATGTTCGATTCCGGATGTAACCTCGGAGATAAAGCGGCTAAAAGTGCTGCATGCATTCGTCAATCCGAACGGCATGGTAGTTGGTTGAAACAGTCCTTCGGGGCAAATAAACGCGGCCTTCTCTTGGTCCTGGGGGTGGAGAGGAATCTGACGGTACGCCTTCTGTAAATCAATCTTGCTGAATATGCTGCAACCGTGCAATTCGTTAGTGAAGTCTCGTAAAAAGGGGACTGGCCATCGATCTTTGATTGTTTGATTGTTTAACTTACGGTAATCGACGCAAATCCTAATGTCGTCTTCACCTTTAGGTACAACGGTAATAGGTGACGCATACGGCGATTTTGAACGGACAATGTCTCCGGACGCTAAAAGCTCGTCCAATCGATTCCTTACCTTGCGTCTCAAATACGGCTGTAATGGGCGACAACGCGAACGAACAGGACCGCCAGTAGTCAATATCCGGTGTACAGTGCCATGCTTACCACGTAGGGACGCAATCTTCGGTGTGGTCAAATCTTTAAATTCCTTCAAGATATCGGCATATGGTTGCTTATGGTGGGGTGAGACTAAGTTGAGGCCGAAAACAGACACAGGTTTCTTCCTACCTCTCACGAGAGTGTTCGAATTTGGGTCCAACATTACGTTATTTCTAATATCGACTACAAAAGAGAACTCCTCCAGGAAATCAGCTCCTATTATCGCAATTTTTGTATCAGCTACGTAGAATACAAATTCATACGTGTACCCGTTCGAGAGTCGGATCTTGCGAGATTTCATACCACGAGTCGGAATAGCGGTGCCGTTCGTTGCATACAGGTTTGGTCCACGGTCTTTGTTACGACGATCTTGCCATGTGCTGGGCATGAGTGAAACGGATGCGCCTGTATCTACTAAAAAATGAGTTCCAGAAATTTCGTCCTGTACATGTAATAGAGACACATTATGAGAGTTGTGCGAAACAACCAATGGATCTGTACGGCGTGGACGAAATCCTACGCCGTACCTCTGTCTAAAAAAGGACGAGCAGATTCGTAGTGTACACAACCAGGGCGACAATTTCGCGCACGATCACCAAACCGTTCGTGATAGTAGCAGAGACCGCATTCCTGACTTCGCGGAGGGCCGTCAGTACGCCAGCCATTACGAGAAACGGGATTTCGATGACTAGAGTCGGTATGCACGTCTTCAAATCGAGGGTGGTGACGAGTCGTTGCCCCAGCGGCATAGGTCGGTCGTGGAGGCACATGGACAGGAAGTGTATCCCGTACAGGCGGTCAGAGATTGAAGCTGTCTAACTTCATGATGTCAGNCTTGAAATTTCTCTTCGCATCTGATGNAAGTCAGNGTTNCCGGGCGCTTGNTGATTAGTATGANGAGACCCNCGGGCGTAGATATTGTCAGCTCGTACAGCCAGTTCATCCGCGGTATNAGTTACGTGTGATGATAAAATATTGGCCAAGGAATCAGGCAAGTGGTGCAGGAAGGCNTCCCGGAGGTANCAATCGACACCAGGCCCTNCANGGNACATTCCCATCGCACTCCTCAGCTTCTTGAGTATCTCTGACGGTTTCAAACCACGCCAGCGTCCACTATATAGCTCTTGAACACGATCTCGTAGCGGGACAGTATATTCATCAAGCAGGATTTGGCGTAAAATTTCAAAGCAATCGGGGTTCTCGATGCCAGGAAGCCGTATTCGGATAGATTCAAGTTGATTTCCATCAAGGCAGCGCAAAACGTAGTTGTACCGAGCAACATCATCGTCGACGCCATAAGACTGGAATCCAGCTTCTGCAGACACAAACCAGGACTCCGGTGCATGCGACCAAAATTGCACTACAGGCATAGCTCCCCGCAGATGGGTGTTGAAAGGCTGGGCAGCAAGCTCCTGTCGTTCATCGTGCACGGCTCGTCGTCGGCGACTTCTTGTAGACATCACGTTAAGCTGTAATCGCGTCGTCTTCAAGAATAAGCTTGGATCACGTAAGGCGGTAGATCACGTCGGGCTTTAATCACGTCTGGCTTTGATCACGTCGGGCTCTGATCACGTCGGGCTCTGATCACG
>ATSW01000109.1:0-10586 GCA_000444245.1 Botryllus schlosseri
CTACTAATTAGGCCTATATCATCAAAAATATTACTGCGGAGTTCACCAGAAATGGACACAGAAATTTTTACATGGCTATTTCGCATCCAGCTAGTTCATTGTGACTACGCCCAGGAATGCGGTCGTAGGATACACGAGTAGTCGAAATGCGGCCACCCCTGGCAAATGGCAAAAAATTTGGCCACCTCTGGCCTAGAGACTCATGAAATATTGCCTCTAGGCTGAGTAGGCTCTGTTACATTTATTACCATATTATTGTATCAGGTGTAGATCTCAGCTCAGTTGGGCAATTATTTAAATAGAAATGTCATGAGGGATATCATTAAAACGTTACAGTTAGGCTACGTCTGGGTACCTACGTGAACAAAATCTGACTGGAGTATTAGGTAAGAGTCTAGTT
This sequence comes from Botryllus schlosseri, assembly GCA_000444245.1. NCBI lineage: Eukaryota > Metazoa > Chordata > Ascidiacea > Stolidobranchia > Styelidae > Botryllus > Botryllus schlosseri. The sequence goes on from ATSW01000109.1 coordinate 401, forward strand.
GTTCCAGTATCTCTCATTATGACTGCATAACAATGTTAACGAGGTGAACAGTTAAAAGACATAAACTTTATGTAACCACAAAGAATATAATGCAAGTTTTACGCGACTACATCGCATTAGAGATAATGTGGTAATTTTTTGCGATCATAGTTATTTCATTGCACTTTACACAGAAAAGTCATTATTATCATCATCCTTAATGTGTGCACCTTTGTACTACAAGTCTCGTATGCTACGATACGGTTAATCCTAGTTTCAAAGCTACCATAGTGGAATACAGCATCGAAACTACAATTCTCGTCGATAAATTAACTCAGTGGCAAGGAGCGTAACATTTCAGCACTCCAAAGAAACCTCTCTCCCTATAGTCGGGTCAGTCATTAGAATTAATACGCGATTCAGGTTCAACAAACCAAATCATAATACCCAGTCTCAACTATATTATGTTGATTATGCATACCCCTATCTACGTTAAATATGCTATTGATCATAGGCCTAATGATCAACACGCTGACACATACTATCCCTGCAAATATCCAATCCAGCTTACTGAAATTAGGCCATAATTATTATTGGTACGCATACCAAAATCCCACGTAATGAAATTGTAACCTACTGCAGTTCCCATAAATACCAATACACTATCCCGGAATTTGGAGAGGTAAAATAAGTGAAATACTTCTACCGATCTTTGGTCTCGTGCCAACCGAGTTGACTTGCAACCTTGTAACCCGATAAGTCGATTTCCTGGAGTTGAGGAAGCAATACAGGCCTCAACGAGCGGCGCGAGCCCGTCAGAGTGTGACTTCAAGGAAATGTATTTACCGGTATACTGCTAACCAACCACGCTCACTGAAAATTCGCTGCTGATCAATAGGTTTAATGTAAGTAAATCTGTTTTGTTATTTAACTCACGGAATGCTATGACCGTGGATTTAAAGTTTATATAGCCTAATGCAGCCTACACAATAAGTCGGTCTGAACAAAATCAAGTACGCCGACCTGAGTGATTCGATTCAAGTATTCGGGCATCATTCATTGCGACATAACATTATGAATGATATGGAAAGTTGAAATATGTAGCCTACATTTTATGCTACAACAAAGAATAGAATAACAGTTCTACATCACATTAAATTTAATTTGGGATTTTTCAACAATGCCTATTTTGTTGTACTTTGTGACAATGCTGCGGGTTGATCACAACTTCACACTAATGTTTGTAGCTTTGTGTTATAAGTTTGGTATACTGCGATACGACCAATTGGGGTTTCAAGGCTTCGAAAGTGGAAAATGCTATCGAAACTACAATCCTTGTTGATAAATTGATGGCAAATAGCGCAAAATGTCAGTAGTCGAAAAGATTATCTCTCACTAATCGTATCCTGAGAATTAACACTCGATTCAGCCCTAAAAATAAGTGACTACAAGCGCTCGTTAACAAATGGCACACTATCTTTCCTTACCGTATACTAACTAAGACATTTTTCCGATAATACGATACCAAAATAGACCTACGGAACATTGCAAAGCCCTGCAAAGCAATGACTTTCTCAAGTAATATATGATCGATAAACTCAAAATGCTGCTTGGCTGGAAGTCAACTCGGCCCCATGCCTAGTGGAGAAGAGAATAGCAACTAATCTGATTTTACTGGATGGTAGAGTAGGCTACTAGAGTATCATCATGATTGTCTAAGTCAAATTGTCACTGTCCTTACTAAGGGGAATTTCATAATGCAACATTCATAACCGAACCATCTAAGGTAGAGATATTAGTTGTTCTAACCGCATACATCACTACCAAAAGAAAACAGCTGATCAAAACACACGAGTACAAGCTGACACAAGGTCCGAAGTGCCATCAAGGCCGCACACCTGCCCGATTGCATAACATCAATCATTCATGGACAGTAGAAACTACCAAGTTGTCTGTTTGTATTAGTCAGAAAGTTTCCATCAAATCAAGCATGCTAATTCGGTAAAAGCCTAAAAGGTCACAATGCTATCTGAGGAAGTCGTATCTGTAACACAATCTTTGCAATCTAGGGCGTTGAAGGCATCAGTATCAGTAAGAAACAGCTTGTCTGGTTAAGTGAGATGAGTCATGGTGAGACAAAGACACAGTGATTTGGTCTGATCCAGAATTTTACCACGCAACAGTATCTAAACAATAAATGATGTAAACTTGCAGCTCATAATCTCAAATCTACGTGTAAACAGACGTGGACAACTATGTAATTCTAGTTGTCTAATTGAAACAAATAGTGCAAAATACAGGTAATCTAATTATAATCTAATTTCCTGTTGCAAAAGGAGTCAAGTTTATTATATAGACATTTGCTATTCTCATGCTTACGAGACTGAACTTATATTTGATATAAACTGAACTTTATTTTTGCTGTCTTTTTTTGCAAATTCAAAATTCTAATTCTAATCTAATTTGGATAAAATTGTGTCGCTACAATTCAAATTCTAATCTAGTCTGGAAAAGAAACTGTGTAGCTATAATTCCATTTTAATCTAATCTTTGTGTGTAGATGGATCATGAATATGGTGCAAAGTGCAGATACAAAACTCACTAATATTGTGACAGAGATTAGAAATGCCTATCTGACGGATGAAAACCTATTTCAGGCAATTTTACACTCATACAACGCAGCATGCAAGTTTAGATTTTTATAAATCCAGTGCTAAAACTATCATTGCCTTATGCGTAAATCATAACTGAAACAGGTAGTATCATGCGTACTATAGGTAGCGTTGGTTAAGTATGAAAGCTACAGTTTGACAGTGACAATACGGCATCAATTTTACTCCAAGCCTATTCAGAAAAATGTGGTATATGCCGCTCGCTTGCAATAGCGATAATCCCCCGCATCTGCGCATTTGCCTTGGGCAAGAACAAGACATGACATCAGCGCAGCAAAAATTTGTGAGGTAATTATGCTCGGTGGCAATTACGCAGACGGTCACCGTTCGTTCGCATGCCAGAAAAATGAGAAAATAATTTTTCAATATAGACCGACACTTGATAGCTTCGGGCTACAATCCGATGACTGCAGCGTGTTTTCAGAGGAAATGAATAAGTCAGAAACAAGGAAGACAATCGTACATCTAGGCTTAATCAAACCCAACCTCAATCTAACACAAGTGAGATCACGGAACGAAAATCATATTTTCCGTTCCAAGAGTAGCAAATTGCGCAGATTACTGTGATCATATAAAATTGACAAGCCTATACCGAATATGGAAACGTGTCTAGACAAGTTCGCGTTTACCTAAATTGGAATAATTCAGTCAAAATCCACCCATTCCTTGTCAAATTTCAAATATCTTGTCAATAAATGCTTGGAAATGACAACCAAGTCTCCAAGTTTACTTTTCAATTTACATCCTGACCTAGCATAAAATATTAAATGACACATGTTTACATTTTCAGGCATTGCACACTCAAGCCGAACTGATGGGTACTTAGTTTTAATGGGGCACCGTACTCATTATTCATTACTACTGAGTATTACCCTATCAAGTACATTGATATATTACAGTGGAGCAGATGAAGAGGCATTAATTCTGTAGTTATCAATCGAACAGGTCAAGCCACCTGCACAGATTAGCATACACAGATACATTAGTCTGACACTGCCAATCTACAAAAGATAACGCGTCCTCGTCCTCATCCATAATAGTATACCATTAAAAAATTCATTTATTTACCGTGTCTACACACCGTGATAGCTTACCAGAAAACTCCTCTCTAAGTGATTGGTCTATCATTGAAATCTTAAAACTAGACTTACAATCCATCTTTTCGAAGGCACCTCAATACCTCGAAGCTGACAGCACAGTAAGTTTACCTATGACAGCTGAGCGGGGATCTAAATCGCATCAATTGTGTACCTTCAGAGGAGCATACCTCAGCAGAAATCAACATGGTATGGAGGTAATCGTGATAATATTTGGTTAGACCTTTTTCCCATCTGCATTTTCTCAAACGTTCAAATTCCAAATGTAAACAAGACACAGATAATGGACGTAGATGATAAGGCCGAGTGTTCCTAGATATCGGATAGGACATTCCAAAGCGAGAAGCTGTATCAACATTGATCCGTTACATTCTTAGAACTCAAAGAAGCTACATCGTGCATTGAAGAATTGTGACATTACATCGAAACTTTTTCATAAACCATCAAATACTTATGCATTGTAGATGGATTTTATACTACAATCAGATAAAATTTTGCTTACTGCCATAAGGCGTGCGGTACGCGGCACGCCGTTACATCACTGCATATTAGTATCTACTATAGAGATGAACCTTAACCAAACCTTTTCCCTTCACAATAGGCTTTAGCAATATCTGACATAAGTAACAAGTGCTGTCATATGACCCTGATTTACGACCTACATTCAAGCCTTTTATCACTAGCTGTTATATTTAGCAATAAAGTAATTTATACCAAGGATATACGGTAGTTAAATATTAACATTAATGTATGTTATCTAATCAAACACACACGTTTGTGGACTGTGGCCGGGAATTAGGTAATAATCATGTCACGAAGTAAGACCTAACCAAATAGCTATTCAAACAGATTTTTCATTGTACGATCGCATAGGCTTTTATTTATACTTGACACTTTGTGAACTGGATACTTAATTACTAAGAATTATGTAAGTATAGTACTTGTACTGTATGCTTAGTAGGGATGGTGTGAACCTCTGAAAGGTTCAGGTTCGTGTGAACGCGAACCTTTTTGAAAGGTTCTGTGTGAACCCGAACGCGAACCTCATGACGTCACGTGACGTCATATTGCAAATTCCTACAATATCTTTCAATGAAGTGATAGCCTATAATAATGTACACGATACCTAGCGACGACTCGGCCACATAATGTCACAATGCTGAAGTGCATATTGGCGTTTTAAACGTCGCTAAATGTATCAACTGAGGCAATCAAATGATATAATAATCCCATAAAATCAATATCTTCCGTCGCTTTGCCTACCATTTCGACGAGGACTTGCCAGGAAATACAAGCTTACGCCGTAACCGTCTAGGCCAGACCGGACAATGTATTCGGCGTCTGATTATTGCTACGTTGATATTGAGCAGAGTGCAAAACAGGTTTCTATAGTTGCTAGCGATATTATCCCACAAGTTATACAGCTGTAGCCAACACCTCAATCGCACGGATTTGGTTTTAATGATACAGTAAACCTGCTAGATTTGTCACATCAGAAAACGATATTAATTTCATTGATTGGTTGAACAAGCATCATTCTCTGACTACATGTATATATAGTGATGTTGTGTGATTGCGGGTCAAGATCACAGCAGAGAGTCACTAAATATTCACAAACGGAAAGCTGGATATTTCGAGCAAACTTTTGTAACAAAGCAAGTAAAATTTTTGAGATTGTCAATGTGCATGCTCGTTTTGTGTTGATTTTTTATGCTGCCAGCGCCATGCATAGAGTGACCCGCAGTTGAAATGCAATAAATTCGAACCAAAGATGTCATAATGAAGTGAAATTTGTAATATAGGAATAAGGTTCACAGTGCAGAACCTACCAAGGTTCTGTTGTGAACGCGAACCTCTAAATTTCCGAGGTTCACACACAGAACGCGAACGTGAGCCTCACGTTCACACCATCCCTAATGCTTAGACATGAGAAGAAGTGGCATTAGATACTGCTTTATCCGTACTACAGATCTTTTTAAAAGTATACAGACGAAACATCCAATCTAGTGTACGTTGGTCCATAGAGGATCAAAACGTTTTCCATGAAGGCCTATTATACCTGCTCAATATCAAAATATTAATTTGGATGAAGTGATGTTTACCACATCAGGTCCCTAACATATATTGATACAGACCATCAAATACAGAATAGAAGTCTATCTTCCTCGCATTGTACAATATACACCATAATAATCTCGAAATCATCAAGCTTAAAATGAACATTTGGAAACTTCTCAATGTAACAGGTTGAGGCTTGCAAAGATGCCCACACACATTACCATTCACTGTTGCACTGTTGCATAAGTACATGGTTAACTCATAAATGCCATAATAGTTAACGAGTGAAGTGTGTAGTTGGCTGTTACAATTATCCAGGATCAGATGCTTTTACGACTTCAACGATGCTATATAATTTCATGTTCACCAGTTTACATAACGCGGCCTACATATCAGAAATGAACTAATCGGTTAATAAATGTGACTGCTTCACAAAGCAAAGCTTTCGAGGAGTGCTAGAACACAGCAAAACGATGCATTATTTTAGGGTGAATCAAAATATGAACGGCATTTACAGTGCAAAATAATTGAACACACAGTTCTCAAATTGACAGTGAAGGGCTTCTTTGAGGTAGGCTACATCAGGATAAAATTGAATAGTATATTCATATTGAAATTTAAGCCAGAATATTTCCGGCTGACACTCATCAGGGGTAATCGTCAGCATTCAGCATCTAGTAGAGAAAGAACATTGTATATCAACAGAGATTAGATGAAAATCCGCGATTCAAGTCCTGTCCTTGATTTTAATTCACATTTTACATCCTCAATAATACTAGACCAGAATAGAACTTGCAATCTACGATGTGCCACTCCCATACATCTTTCCTGGTGAATCAACAGGTAACTAAGACAGAAAAACTATAGGACTATATGCACGTTGTAGAGACATACACATCAAGGCTTTCACCAGTTGAGATTACCAAACGCCGATGAAACTAATAAGAACAAATTGTCACTATTGTAATTTTCAGATCAAAACGCAATAAAACATTAGATAGATGGTTACGTCAATCCAAATCGCTCGACTAAGGCGTGACAGTTTCGTCATGAACGATTACGTCAATTTCAACCCGCAGATATAGACATTCGTAAGAATACATGACATTTCAAGAATCCAGGTATTGATAAGGAAATCGAAACATTGTGAATATATCGGGTACTGAGATTTGCCTGCCTAGTGCCTACATCTTATAAATACACAAATAACATTACAATTGAAGTACCTGCATGACTTGCGATAACACTGTATAGCTTCCATAAAATCAGAACATGTTTTTTTTTATTGATAATTTGGAAGTCACTAATCAAGAATCTCAATTCCGTGTCGAATGCTACTACTAATTAGGACTATGCTTCACAAGACTCTCATTTCCAACACCCATCGAGATATAAGATGCTCAGATGGTGGTGAGGTTGTCAATGGCTTTAACAGATAAGTACTTTTAAGTGGTTTGCGTCGAGACTTCAAAGGCGTAGATAACAGCTTTGAAGCTATTGAGTTACAACTGTAGCCTAATGAATCGTCGCTAGGCTGCTAGTTAATTCTCGCACCATCCAAGGTGACATATTTAACAATATATCCCACTAACCATTCCTCTAGTACGGAAAACCTTATTGATTGGTATTAGTATTGGTGATGGAATGGTAATGACCTATTTCTGAAATCAGTATCATTTACTCTACTAAGATACTTCTTTTCATGCCATGCAAATGATTAGTTCATCTTGTCCAGAGTTTTGATCAGCATATTTATGATCCATTTATACTTACTCGGATTTATCATCACCACAGTAAATTTAGCCTAGTGACAAATAGTGATTGATAAAACATTATCACGGCAATCAGCCCCTGCGATCGTGCAGTAGTTGTAATATTGGAATAGAAATATTTCACCGTCTTAACCCAATTTCTTCCCTGTGACTCTAAATATCTATTTAAATTAGAAGTTATGGAAGTACGTTATTGTTTGGAAATAAGCACCTACCGAGGCTGTGACCCAGCAGTAAATCCCAGCGTAACAAGTCTGTTCGTTTGTCTGGCAATAAAGTGTGATGGAGCATGGGCTAAGCTAATGCTGAATACAGTAGGCCTATTATCAGAGGATAATGAGATAGTATTTATGACATAAAAAAGCATAAAAAAATGAATCTGTAAAATAATCCCCGAATCTCTCTTCTCAATTCAGATTGATTATTCATTTGTTGATCAATTTAGTTAAATAACCTCATATTTACATAGTTTTCGCAAAAGAAAGGTTAGCAAACAAGTATGCTACAGATACACGACTCCAATTCGTATTTAACACACCATTACATATATCAAAACACCTGGTTTTATAATAGAAATCGATTATATATTCAATCAAGCAAATTTAATAACTCGTAATTCAAGATCGAGAGAAGAAAAATAACTAGGCTGTGAAGACACAACAAGAGGAACCAACGAGCCAACTACGAGCCACAGCATGGAGTAATCAGAGCAAACTGGAATCACTGTGTATCTCACATATAGTTTGATAGTAGCCTACTCTTTGAAGTCAGGTCTAGAAAAGTTCTGTACTATTACACATTGGGACATGATAGAGTACATTTTCAGTGTCAAAACTGATATGAATGATGTCAGCTGCCTGATAAATTCCACGCATATGATCCAATGACGCATATTTGTGAGCAGAATAAATATTTCTGGCCGTAGTTTACAAAATTATCTCATGATCAGCGATCAGCAGTCAGGTTCAACACTTCAATAAGTGCACCATATCAAGAACGCGCTTCCTTCGGCGATCCGACACACCTCTTTACCCGGTATCTCATTATCACACCCACTCTTAGGTTTCACTAAATCGTGTTTACAAGCATTAGCAAGAATGAGAATGAGATATTCTCTATCCCTAAGTCCCTAACAAGATAGAGAGAGAGAGAGAGAGAGAGAGAGAGTAATTAAGTAATTAAGATTTAAGTACCGTAATCATATCCTGCACTTCAGTTTATTCTAGAATATCTATGATTGTATGCAAAGTAGAACTCATAATCTCACCTGACAACTCGTTTATTGGCATCTATATATGCCACCACCCACCACTATGAATGAATATATATGAGGTATATACTTGAGAGCTTTCATATTATGGTACGGTATGTGATTTCTGGCCGTACAGCCAATCTCACTACATTCTATTATCTCATTAAACACAAGCCACCATAATGTACGACAGTATCACTCATGGTATATATCCTGGTATCACTACATCAGTACATCGCCTATTTGAATTCATTACTAGTTAAGAACTGTATAATTCCCCGGCAGCACTCACTTATAAGCATCGTTGCGTACGGTAAGTCAAAACGTCCACGCTATTTATTTAGATTATTAAATACATATATGCAATCTTACGATTGCGGCAAAGACAGCAGGCCTGAGCTTATTGCACGAGACCACCAGCTGAAATCACCGCGATGATTCGCTATTCTCCTTCGTGGCCAGAACACCTGCAGCAAAATACCAGACGATTGCAAAGATTTCCATAAAAGAACAATCGGCAAATTTGACACGCTTCGATGACTGCGTTGCCGGTGCGAATGTTTGTTTATTTGTATCAATTCGAAACTCTCCTAGATTACGATACAATGAAAAGATTGGAAGGAGTCGGGACAACTTGAAATAGTCGTTTAATAGAACGCCCGCGTTGCCCTTCCTTGACCATCAGATTGCCGTGGCACCACTGAGTTGCATAAACAATAAACTGGTCTGAACTGTTTCATTCCGATTTGTCTCTTTTTCATCGCCAAGTACGGTATACATAGGTCCCATGCCGAATGCGATGCTCTAAATATCGCCGAAATAAGATGACAAAAATATGACCCAGGCATGATTCGTGACTATATATCTGTGACTTGCGCTCGGAAAAAGAGAGATAGCGAGATCGGTTTCATTTTTATCTGCATTCATCCAGGTGCTCTGATGATTGTAGGAAGTATATTTAAAAGATGAAAACTGAAAGTGCCACAACTGTAACGCAACAACAACAAAGCAACATCTCTCTACACGGGTCACACGAGCTCTGTGTGCCAATATCCACGACCATCAGCTTACACCATTCGAACTAATTAACGAGCAATCAATCAGTCGCACGCGCTATGATCAGCGTCCGAGGTAACAGTCAGTACACAAAATCTACACAAAGACACACTACCCAAGTGTTGAAGGCTTATCTCATCTCATCCGCGTAAGCGGTGTCTTACAAAAAGCATAGAAGTGGGCCTTGCTACATGTCGGCAGATACTCGGCGGATTCGGAATCGAATATAAGGAATATCGGCCTGGTGTAAATGACCATTGTAGTCGACAAACACCATGAATATACAAACAACAACAAGAA
>ATSW01000111.1:0-11265 GCA_000444245.1 Botryllus schlosseri
GCGCGATACAGACAGGATCAGCCGTCAAAAAGACCTTACTGTAAGTGCCTCGCGGTCGAGAATAGAATCTTGCATGCATCAATCGCGGGTTTCCCGACCTCAAAACAGAGCAGGGTTCCGGACATTTGGGCGCAAATTGGTGTCGCGTTCATTGGCATGTTTTACGTTGACACCTAGTTTCCCTGCTCATTGCATAATCAAATTTGGTAAAACTGAAAATTTTCTGGCTGAAAGAGAAAATCACAACGACAGAACGGTAGAATTACCACGAATAACCGCTGCATAATGCATTATCTCCACGAATTATTCAGTATCCAATTGGTACCCATTCAAATCAGGTTGGAGCGTGTTCTCTAAGTATCGATAATGACATTTTCTCCCCCTTCTCAAGCACAAAACGTTCCCATTTGACAGATAGCAGTGGATAACATCTCTTCCACGATCTGTTTCAGCTCAATTATGTCGCATGCCTGCCAGTTACTCGGAAACACGGGGGCGAAATGGGTGTAAGTAGAAAGCTTCTGCGTTATTTCTCATTAATACCGCGTTGGTGTAATAAAATTGAAATAAATGAAAACGTGAGTACGTCTCGTTGTATCGGAATGCACAACGTACAGTTGCATACTCCCACGCATCCTACGTGAAATATGAGACCGAATGCAGGTAATCTTTCCGATCGTGCGTTAGCAGCGACACATCGTCGCGTAGTTACATGACCCGCCCTGNAGGCCTTNAACANGGCAAACATCACGAGCATCATAGCCAAATCAGACGTTGGCGACCGCGNATCCCGCAATTTANAAATAGCTCTCGGAATCAGTGAATNATAGGCNNNTTATTATCNATAAACAGAACAGAAAAGAATTCGAACGAATGTTTACAGTGCTCTCAGTATAGGGAATNTCGTGNCATCACGTGCCNCGGTACGCCAGTTAACAACCCAAGATGAAAANNGGCGGTTTAGGCGACACGATCTGAAAATCAGGAAATACCACTGNCTGAAGATTAGTCGGTTTCCANNAAATAACGTNATTTACGCAGTCAAAGGGGCAAATGACGTTNTTGCTCTTCTAGTACTAGTTTTATGTANTGTTNCGGCATTCTTCTGCAACGCTGCACGGGGCATCCGCGATATTAACTCGNAAAAATTATCTGCCTTTACNAACTGTTTTCGGGTGACACTTCTTNACAACGAGCTTTTCGAGATGTTACAAACTCCGAGTACGAATCTTCAGACGTGGGCTGCAATAGATTAATCCGAGTCTAGTAAGCCGAACGTGTGTTTTGTGTGTTCAAGANTATATAATAGACATGTCGTATAAATGAAAAATATGAANGTATCTGATTTTTGTTTATAGCTTTAGACGGAATACTTTACGGATGGTAATTTCATAGCATTGTACGCCACGTATACCGCCTATAGTTTTCGAAGGCAGAAAGACTCTCCGATACATATTATTACCTCAGNTTGTAATCAACGGTAAAATGCATTCGCGGNTTGCATTCCTCTCGCGTTCAAGCGCCAAGTCAAGAGTGCGACGAATAGCTGTGCTCAATATCCANTATCCAANCGACCCGCGCTCTGTGGTGTCANCATAGGTGGCGCTTTCGAATTCGGGTAATATTTAGCACAATTTTAATTGAAAAGTAATTGTATTCTTTCGATTTCGCAGCGGATACAGATCGGCCACTGGAAATCGACTCGCGTGCTCGGGGTGTCGATCGAATATTTCAGTTTAGTTCTTGACGGCTGAAGAGCATTCCCATATTTAAAGCTTTCAATTTNATTATTGCACGGTTTGANCCAATCGGCGTTGTTCTTTCAATTCTTTTGGTTACTTGTGGAAGACAGGGTTTTGATTAATTCGTGGTGTAGAGATTTGTTGTCCAAGTTCNTTCGTACCCCATTTGCGCTTATTCCAATTTACATGGAACAAACAAACGGATACTTTCCCGCGAAATCTCATCACAGCCACTCCATGCCGAACCGTGAACCACAGTAGTGTCTACTCTACAACAGTGGTTCCCAAACTTTTTCTGGCTTGTGGCAGACTAGAGCAATTATCAAACACTCGCGGCACACTTGGAGGAAAGTTGCGATGACCATACTTAATCCTGGTTAAAGATATTTCTGATTTGTATATGACAATGGTCGGAAGCCCTTTTTGTCGAAGGAGCCATATTTACCCGATATTTTCAATTGTCAATGCCAATCCAGCGTGACGTCGCAATTAAATATTCGTGACGTCATGGCTGAATATCAGGGTTGTAGGTAATGACTCGAGTCATGACTCGCCTCGAGTCACGATTTTCTGATGACTCGACTTGACTCGAGTCATTTTTTTCAAAATACGGAAACGACTCGACTCGAGTCAATCTGTGTATTGACTCGACTTGGACTCGAGTCATTGCGCATGACTCGAACCAAGTCATTGACTCGAGTCTCAGACGGCCAACCCCGACATTTCATTGTAATTCCAGAGCCAACACACTACTGGGATTTCGTCTGTTGGTACTGGTACTTGAAAATGCGACCAGAAACTGCTAAGAGTGAGGAAAATTGGTATATTTTAAATGCGAACCATTCGATATCACCAAACAGAGTTATAAAAAGTGGGTTTACCAAGATTTTAACTGGAAACTGAGCAGTGAACACAGTGACTTGGACTCGAGTCATAATTCCATGACTCGGACTCGACCCTCTGACTTGGACTCGGACTTGACTCGGTGGTGAATTGAAATGACTCGACTTGACTCGAGACAAAACTATAAGTGAGATTGACTTGTGACACGGAGCCTTGTGACTTGGTTACAACCCTGCTGAATATAAATAAACAACATGTTTTAATCATGTTTGTTTTAAATTGATTTTTGATTTAAACGCAACCCTATGTGTACGACTGAAACGAGGTTGCATTACTGGATAAATTACCCGTATTTCTTCGCTTTTTACAAGCAATCTCTCTCCGTGTACTGTACAACTTTTAATTTCAGTCAAAACAGAAAACAAAAAAACAATGTTCACATAGTCATGGAGATGCAGAATGCACATGGAAATAAAATTCCGATTGCTTATACACCCATGCTATAGGATTTGGACGAAGAATGTCATAACTCATCTATTTTTGTTTCGTAAATCAATGAGCTGTTCTTCTGCATTAAAGTTGCTCGATTCACAGCTTCCAAATGGACTGACTACCCATATAAAGTTGTGAACAAATCCTGAGGATTATTATTACATTGCAATTTGAAGTCCGGAAATGCGTTTATGTTTTGCGGTAAACACACCATTGACAATATCTGATACCGTTCAGCGTCTACATGTCGTCGATTGGCCCACCTTTTAAAATCAGAAGACATCCCGGTGACTACGGATGAAAAAAAGTCGATTTGTAGACGAAGGAACTGGGCAGTGGCAACATCTGAAGCGGAAAACTAACAATATTATCACGGTCGGACGACCTGTCATGGCGCACTTTACCTTGTTACAAGTACGGACCAGAAATCTGTTCGCCGGCATCCTCGTGAAAGTCGTCATTTTCGCGATCAGAATAGCCGTAAATCTACACAAATTTGACTTTTAAATATCTAAGTGCTGCAAAACACAGACGCATTATCAATTGCTCATTTAATGAAGTGTATAATTAATTCCACCGGTGTTTATAAAGCAATTAATAATATCAAAGCTGCAACGAATGAGACTGCAGACGGCATGGTAACAACCGAGACTTCCTCAGAAAACGACACACGTAGGTAGTAGCATGCGACACACAAATCGGTAAATAGCATTATTAAATGAGAGGATTTCATTGGCGGTACCGGGTGATACGGAGGTGGTCGTCTGGTCAAACCCGTAAAAGGGTGCTCGAGAAGGAACGCCGTAACTTCATATTGAACAGCAATAAAGTGGCGACGTTTTAAAGTAAACTAAAGCGAGTCTACCTAGGATTTACGTCACAATGGTGCACGTACTGTGCGAAACTGTTTACTAGGGCTGGGCAAAATGATTCGAGTACTCGAATCTGAATCGAGTAGTAATTTTAATGATTCGAGTCGAGTAGTAAAAGACGATGTTTTCGAGTACTGAAATTATACGGTCCTCGCAACTGAAAGTTAATTTACTGACGAGAATTATAGTTTTGATACTATTTTCCGCTGAGGAAGCCGTGAAACCTTGATTGGCCGTTATTGAGCATACCAGGCACAGTTTAAAGCTACGAACGTTACTGGAAATAACGCATTTCCGAAGTCATTATCATCCAACAAAATTGTTAAGAAGTGCAATGAAATCGGTAGGTCGAAAAAATACCAAAGTATCTTTAATGTGATGGATAACAGGCATTACGTTCTTTGTGGTGGCATAAAAGGTTCATATTTGGACTTCGACACAGTACATCCTGTTGTGACGTCATAATGAGTGATACTCGATTACTCGACTCGACTCGAAGCATATTACGTGATTCAGAAACGAATCACTCAGGTACTCGATTTTGCCCAGCCCTACTGTTTACAAATAGCAACTCGTTTCGGGCAAGTTATATGTGAAAGCTACGGAGAATTTCAAACGAACTTTCAGACAGTGCAATTAGGCGTCGTAGAGGCTATAGCATACCGAGAAGTCGCATTTCTTTCAAACGATACCGAATAATTACAATCAAGTGAGTAGTATTTAACTGGACTTTGCGAGTTTCGCCTTGCCGAAACTTCAATAAAACCACATACAAGTATTTTATATCAAAAAGGCAACATTAAATGAAGTTTCCAATATTACATTGAGTAGCATTGTAATTAAATTCATAGTCAATTGTTATTTTTGAAGTTTCGCCGGTCCGCACCATTTGTTTTCAAGTTTTACCGGAACGCGAGGTCAAAAAGTTGAGAACCACTGGTCTTTTGGGAAGTGTTATCTCATTTTCGAACACACAATCGGCGATCTTGTGGGACAAACGAAAGACGTTTGTCGGGAATAAATCTCATCCACAATTGGCGCCCGTCAATTACCACTACCAGCGATTATTCTCAGGGAAAATATTTGCACCCATTACATCTGTGCGTTGTTTCGATGCTATCCACAGGCCGCCGACACGGTAAATCGCATGGGCATCGCGCCCAAAACAATGCGCCCGCGTGTTCCGCAAACTGTACACAGCCCGGATAAACAACACAGACAACGGGGATTACGAGCGATTATTTACGGCAATTTCGCACGGAGTTCACGATCTTCCCTCGATAAATCAACGCCGCCTGCCACAAGGCGAGTGGAAATAACAAAGGTGACATGTACCGTACACGAATCTCACCACGAGGAAGAAACAAAAAGGTGACGCTCTCGAAAGATTAAATGTCAGGCATGGATCTCGAGCCAAGACGCGATGTACCACGTGAAAAAACAACAGAAGGTTCGCAATCNCGAGAGATTAAAAACCCACGCAGGTATCTCGTTCCAAGACGCGACCATGCACGCCGGTAAACAATTCTAGATGGGGAAATGACGATTAGGGCGACACGACTTGAGAATCTGTCATTTCCACCGGTACCATTGTGTTAAACTGGCATGTTGGGTTTGCGACCCCGTAGTGACATATTCTCTCGTAAAGCCACAGCGTATCTATCGTATCACTAAATNGTTGAAATATTCTGACCCTTCAATGAAATCTTCATTCAGTGTACTTTGATCTCATTCGGACGGAACTCATTTCAAATNACATTTGAGCATTAAAGCATGTTTGGCACACAGGCAGCAAGCACCACTAGAAGATGTAACAGTAAATGGATCGGGATGACATAGGATTGGTAAAGTTGATGAGAGCAATTCCGTCTTCACCACAACATCATCTCNTTCGGGCGGAATGAAGTTCAATTAAACGGAACGTCAAAGCAGGATGATATGAGATTGATAAAATTGATTGTAACAACTCAGTGACGTTAACGAAGTGAAGCTACAACGTTATTGAAAAAGCGGCATGTTTCGATTGCATGGGAAGTTGGGAACCCGCAAAAATAGCAAGCATAATCAGATAAAATACGCGCTCTGCCCACAGGGAAGCACAATCTCGTTTACTACCACACAACCAAAGATATTAAAATAAAGAGATACATTGATACAGCTCTCTAGCGCCNTGATGAGATGAAAAGTTGTTGCAGATGTATTCGTACTGAAACAATTCACGGTACGACAGCCGATTGNCGAACNCGCGAATCGTCAGATTTTACTGAAGTACTCCTTTGAACCTTCAACAGTGGGTTTGATCTAAAGTAAACAAAGTTGATANCACGCGGGAAATGTGATTTTAAGTNGAACACTTTTGCNTACCGATTCTTCGCCCGGCGACCACGAGGACGGACAAAGCTGGCCGNNTTCGTCGGCNTATTGAAAAGCTTGCACCAATCTCAAAGTCTCATCGATTGACCTCCCGACCGAAAAATCGTTAACGCTCGAATGCCGCACGGTTCCGTTAGTATCAATGATGAACGTGCCTCTGCAAAACGCGAAACTCTATATTCATTTACTACTATTATGGAATCAGACGCGGTCAGTACTCAACTAGTTGCGGATTATGAAAATCCAGTAACTTAAAGAAGTCTGACATGTACTCAGAGGTGGTCAAAGAACTCGCAGAAGAGTAAGTTATTTCGTACATTTTTACGATTTTCAAGACACGTCAGTACTAGGGCTGGGCAAAATCGAGTACCTGAGTGATTCGATTCTGAATCACGTAATATGCTTCGAGTCGAGTCGAGTATTCGAGTATCAGTCAATATGACGTCATAACAGAATGTCATATGTCAAAGATCAACTGAGCACTTTTTATGCTACCACAAAGAATATGATGCCTGTATTACGTCACATTACAGATACTCCGGTATTTTTCAACCATATGGACTTCTTTGCCCTTTGTGACAATGTTGGGGGATGATCATAATTTTGGAAATGTGTTATTTTCTGTAACGTTAGTAGCTTGTACTATATGTCTCGTATGCTGCGACACGTCCAATCAAGGTTTCAAGGCATTCACAGTGGAAATTAGTATCGGAATTATAATTCTCGTTGACAAATTACGTTTCAGTGGCGAGGAACGTATAATTTCAGTACTCGAGAAAATCGACTATTACTACTCGACTCGAATCATTAAAATTAATACTCGATTCAGCTTCGAGTACTCGAATCGTTGTGCCCAGCCCTAGTCAGTACTACTTGAACGGAAAGTACAAATTGAAAGATGTGAAAAGCACTCAGGCTAATGGTCTGAAAAAGTAATTATAGTTGTACAATAGTTACAGATTTATGTCCTTGGAAGGTTTGAAATTTGCAAGATGCAACTGTGCGACTTACGTAGAGTGATTCACGGCATCATAAATTGGTGCAATTTTCAAAATTATACACTTCTACCTTGATACAGGGGAAACATTGCCCAGTCATTATGAATATATATAATTATAAAATAGATGCAAATTCATACAAAAAATACTTTTTAGTTCTGCTTAAAAAAAACCATCGAAGTGCAAGTACGGTAATCTAAATCACAACCGCCAAAGTAGTATTCAGTACATAGCCTATTTAAGTTTACAAAAAAGTGACTGGACACTTTTGCCTGTACCTTTTCCCAGGTAATCCAGCATATTTCATTATACTCAAGAGTATTGCTTTGCTCTACTTCTAATTCTACAAGTTTTGAAGCAAGTACCAATTTTCTATTAAATTTGCATAGGCACCATTTTTATCATCAAAATCGTCATCCAGATGGGTCGATATAAAATATTTATCTTCCATGTACCAAATTTATGTACTATAGTTTTGGAAATATTTCCTTGCATTACTCACAAATATGCATTTTGTAATCTCAAATGATGCTGTGACCACAACCAAATAGACCTCACAAGCACATTTGTTTTCTCAGATACTTTTGTACTGCAGAGTGCATATGTATGCTATGAAGTAAATGCCTCGTGTGAATATCGCTCAATACCATGGCGCGATATCTATTTGAAGTAGTTTCAATGTTCCTACTTCTCCCAATTCAACTTGAGCGGAATTCGCTAGGTCACTACCTGTGCTGTACTTGAGCAGCATCAATGCCTACTCTAACCGCCTAAGCACCAAATTAACACTATAACTAAATTTTACCTCAATGCAACGCCGGCTTGCTCGATGAGTACTCCGTAACTCTTTGATATGTCCTTGGTGAAATCGGACAATAACGGAATCTTGATATTGCCGAATCCAAACTTATTTTTCGGGGTGTTGATCGATGCCAGGTGGCTGAAGCGAGAATCTGTGGAAACCGCTACGACCGATGCACTTATCGATTCGAATTCAGGTAGTTTCTTGTCCAGGTCAATAATTTCAGTGGGACAAAGAAATGAACTGTAAATAGAAAGGTATTACATCAGTGAAAAGTGTTTTCGCACATACACCTATCGCTTATAACCAGATGTGGCCAAAATCATCGTTGGTACTCAAGTACACGTAGAAGTAGCAATTTCCGAGTAGGTAAGTACAATTCATGTATTCTAGGCCTAGTTTTGCGTATAAAACTTAGAACTGTTAAGTAGAAATGGAAGCAACCACTTTAAGTAAGCAAAACCAACTTAAATGCTCTGAAAATGCGTAAGTACTTACAGCAGTTACTGATCAGTGATCCTGCTTAGTGCTTATAACCTAACTCATGTTTTGCAAGTACTTGGTAAATGAAAATTCACTACGGCAGCGATTGCTTAGTGCTGGAGCATCTGTCATCGTGATTGGGAGATTGTGTGTCACACTGTTACCCACCTAGGTGGGTCAGACACAAGACTAATGACTTGCTTGTAAAATTGACATCCACGGCTTAGGGCCTACCCACTGGCTAGCATGGTGAGGGAAAGTAGAAATGAACTCGGTGAAGGTCGCATCTTTATCGTTCAAGCACCTCAATGTTACTGAGAAAAAAAAATAAACTTTTTACTCCTCCACTGTGGCCAATTCAATTGCTTTGAATATACATCATGTTAGTCGGTCTACCCTAAAGAATGCATACAGATGTAGATTAAGTGGACCAGTTTATTGGTATAGCTATGTAAGGTATATATTGTGGATTCATTCAATACATGGAATCATCGATTTCTGAATCTACAGGTCTGTAGCCGATTATAGGATTGGAACTTTCTAATATTCTCCTTATATTGACAACTAAGCATGCAAATGCAGAATTATTTAAACTTGGAAGTTTGCGAAAATATTGTCATTTGACGAGCGAACAATCACTTTAAATTACAGCATGCCATGATATGAAAATACAACTTACAAGTCCAGTGGGTAGAAAAACAAGACAAGATATTTTCCAGCATAATCAAGCAATGAGATCTCCTTGAATTGCCCGTCGATTACAGCAGTTCCTGTATTTACAATTTAAAAGTCGTTACACTGCACGAGAGGATACCTTACAGTAACCCGAACGTTTGAAAAACTAATCCGCAGACTGCAATAAATCAGCAAATGCGAGTTTCGATCTCCCTTAGGCCACATAATCAGCAAGGGATGATTTGTGATTGTAGGAGACAAAAGGGAGTCATATGTCAACAGAGATCAGTGTTGAGATTTTTTCTTAATAAAATTTTCAACAGACTCAGGGCACCTGCTTAAATAGAACATAGGGGGTTAGAATTACTTCGAAGTTGATGACTATGATCTGCTTATGGTTGAATAGCAACGAATCATAACTTTTGTTGCTTCCACGATAATAAAGAAAGCCGCCAGCAGTGTTTACCAGATACATACTGATAACTACCAAAAAGTAGGCCTATATAGAACGTTGGAAATATAAATATACCTTTAAAATCAGGAGCTGGTTGAGTGACTTGAGCAATAGGACTTCGAAAGCTGGTTGATATCATTCTGCATTGTAGCTGATGTCTCTACAAAAATGAAAACCCATGGAATAATTCAGTTAAGTACGCTCAAGCATGATGTTAAATGGAATGGGTATGAAGCCTGACAAAACAGTGAAACCTGTAATCGATGCCTATGTCTTGCCCTTATTCATGAACGAAGCAAAAACGACGTTAGTCTTACGTTTTATTATTTTGCACGAAGATTGAGAGAAGTCCATTTGGTTTGTACATTATTCATCATTTCAGAAAACTACAAAATTGTAATAAGATGAAATAATAGGACTTGGTCTTTCAATCAGACACCCACCCACCTCCTTGAGTGACCCAGAAAGTGTAAGTCATAAAGTCAGATAGAAACAACCAAGAATTTAATTTACCTGCATACGGTAGACCGTCGCACAGCCGTTTGCAAAGAGTTTTCTGAGCATTTTTTCAATGAGCGTACCGTACTGCGGAGTCAACCGATCGAAAAACAAGCAAACTAAACTGAAAAATTAACACATTTAAAACGCTTGCATCGGTAATACTTCGTGCAAAAGGTCGGATATATGACATGAATACTCATAGGCACGTCACAATTCTATAAACCCTCAACACACAACGACTTGGTATAACACGCTAAAGCCGCAGATGGTCGACTTTGTTTTACCACTGTGATTCTATTAGAATTTTTGGCGAAAATCGGTGATCGGGAGAATCATGGAAATATACTCGGGTGTCATTACGTTTTGTGCTTTGGAAATTACATCGGCATATTCAGGAACCTCTTGCCATACTATTTCTTGGTGATGTATTCAATGACAAATGCTCGTAAACGACTGTTTTTGGGTGTAATTCCAGGTATTATGACGAAAAAACAATTTTAAGAAGACGAATAGATACCTACTACACAGCCGTTTGACTGAATATTTTGCAGAGAAAACGTTAGAAATGTGTCGATGATAACGCTCAACAGACCATGTCTATCGACAATCCTTAGGTATAAATATATTTCGAAGAGTGCGGGAATGGTTTCACACAGGCGGTTGCTACGAAGAATCATCATTTACCCGAATATATGATAACAACGAATAGTAGAACACTTATTTAAAGGATTTAGGCTTCGGACTCTACATATATCTCATTAGAATCGAATTGAAATCGGACATTTTCGAAATTTCGATAATCCAGACACAATTATGGCCCCAGATCGACCCTTGGGACGTCGACTTGAATAATAATTTAGGTCTCGATAGAAGCGGCGAGACTAGTAGAATCCATTTCAAAACGAATTAGGCTTCGGACTCTACATATATCTCATTAGAATCGAATTGAAATCGGACATTTTCGAAATTTCGATAATCCGGACACAATTATGGCCCCAGATCGACCCTTGGGACGTCGACTTGAATAATA
>KE604894.1:1699-13929 GCA_000444245.1 Botryllus schlosseri
GCATCACCCTTTATAAGTGACATTAACTGGGCGGAATACCCCCTGTGTCAGGGTAAATGAATAGATTTTAGAAAATTGCTACTATTCATTCAGAACTTCCAATTCCAGTAATCTTGGCTCATATTTCTACTTCTACATGACCACCAACTTTCAACATCTCTCTTACAAACGTATACAAGGCCTCCTCATTCCAATGATTTCCTTCAAATTACTTGAGTACAGATTATGGTTCAGATCTTTTGTGTCTTACTTCCATAGTTCAAGAGTAATATCGTCATGCCTTGGTTGATGT
This sequence comes from Botryllus schlosseri, assembly GCA_000444245.1. Lineage (NCBI taxonomy): Eukaryota > Metazoa > Chordata > Ascidiacea > Stolidobranchia > Styelidae > Botryllus > Botryllus schlosseri. The sequence goes on from KE604894.1 coordinate 1,992, forward strand.
ATTCCATTCACATTACTATGATTCAAGGAATCGAGATAGGAACAAGTTGATGAAATACCGAGAAGCTGTTTAGTGTCAGCTTACCTGTAGGAGCTACGATCGTCCTATGAAGCATTTTTGTCACTCCGAAGACACGAGTAAGATGAAATAATTTTAAAATCTGTGACAATGCGAATAGGTTTCGTTTACTGAAATAATAAATTGGTAATTTGTTGTGACACGTTTCAAATAATGATAAAATTCCGGTACGGATATACAATGAAAGGGCTTGAAGGTGGTATTTATCGAATTACCGCACCCTTCTGCAATGAGACACAGATCAAGTACTGGAGGAAAAGTCGAGTTGCTGCCTTCAACGTATCAGACTCATTCTTTACAGGAAACGCTGATAATTCAACATACACAGATTTACGCAATAACACGCATTGGTGTTTCAAACTAATAAAGTACAGGTGGTAATTGCGAAAAATATGGTGAAATAATATTAGCGACAACGAAATGCTTATAACGGGTTATATCCTTATCCAGGGTGATGATTACATTTTGTATACTTGGTCATATTCGTAATAAATCAACACCCGAAAGACTTTCGTACTACCTAGGGCTTGTCATGGGGAAATTATACATTTATTTATTTAAGTTTTGCATGGTTAATATTACCGTACCTGTGTGAAATATGCAGGCGTAGTTTTGAAATACATACACAATTTAATTTGCATTTGGTCAATAAAGACAATATATTGGGGCGCGGTCAACAAAATCAGCATGGTCTTGGCGACCGCGTCTACGAGACGGACACTTGTGGCATTCACCTATACGTGAAGCCCATTCAACCGTGAAAAAAAACGCAGCAAGGTAAGCATGCAATCTTCAACAGTCAAGACTATATATAAAACAAAAAATTCAAAACCTACGCTCCGCGTTTTCAATATGCTGTTCCACACATATCACATTTATGGTTATTGAGTCCAGTGGCCATATGCATGTCTCCTGCTACAACCACTTTTATATCAAAGGGCTTCTCACAGATTTCACATTGATCAATTGTGACTCCAGTGTGAATATGCATGCCTTGCATTTCTCGGGAAATACTTCCATACACGTTGAATTTTTGGTTGTTTTACTCCATGTCTATTCCTATCTGGGTTCAAATTTCCCAGCTCAGTAAAGGATTTGCCATAGAGCTCACATTCATAGTTTTACTTTACCGTGATTATGAATGTGTACTCCTAAATCTCCCTCACTAAGGAAGAATTTCGCACATATCACACATTCTCAGTCCCTAACTCCAGTATGTGTATTCACATGACTTTTTAATTGGCCACTCTGAGCAAAGGCTTTGCCACAGATCTCACACCCGTAGTTTTTGATTCCGATATGTGTCTGTCCATGTGATCTCAATGAGCAGCCAGTTGAAAACATTCTTCCACAGATCTCACATTTGTAGTTTCTGTCTCCAGTGTGAATGTTCATGTGTCCTTGTAAATAGTCCTTTCTGGAATAGGATTTCCCACAGATCTCACAGTGAAAGTCTTTCAATCCAGTGTGAATACGTATGTGTCTTGCTAAAGCCGTATTTCTAGCAAATGTTTTTCCACACATCTGACATTCATGGTTTTTAATTTCAGTATGTGTATTCCTGTGAGATTTCATGGTAGATAACTGATTAAACGCTCTGCCAGAGATCAAGCATTTGTAGTTTTTGATTCCCGCATGGGTATTCTCATGTGATTTCAATAACCAGTCCTTCGAAAATGATCTTCCACAGACCCCACATTTGTAGTTTTTTACGTCGGTGTGAATGTGCATGTGCCATTCTAAACGTGACTTCCAAGCAAAGGACTTCCCACAGATATCACATGGATATTTTCTTACTCCCATATGAATATGAAAATGTCTTCTTAAAATCAACTTCGTAGCAAAGGTTTTCTTACAGATATCACATTCATAGTTTTTAACTCCAATGTGAATATGCACGTGGTTTTCTAAATTTTCCTTCGAAACAAAGCTTTTCCCACATATCTCACATTCATAGTTTTTGACCCCAGTGTGAATATGTATGTGTTGTTCCAAATGGGATTTCGCAGCAAAAGACTTTCCACATATCACACACTCGTAATCTTTGACTCCGGTATGAGTATGAATGTGACGTGTTAAATGTGACTTTGTATCAAAGGTTTTTTCACAAATTTCACAATTATAGTTTTTTACTCCAGTATGCCTATCCAAATGTAATTTTAATGAACCATTTGTGGTGAATACGCTGCCACAGATCTCACATTCATAGTTTTTGACTCCAGTGTGATGAAGCATGTGTGTTGTTAAGTGTGACTTATAGTCAAAGGACTTACCACAGACCTCACATTCATGGTTTTTGACTCTGGCATGTGTATACGCTCGGCTTTTCTGGCTACTAATACGAGTGAACGGTCTGCCACAGATTTCACGTCCTTGAGTCTTGAAACGAGGGTGTGTCGTTAGATGTCTTTTCCATGAAGAGATCTTAGTGAAGACTTTTCCACAGATCGAGCATGTCTTCTCTTTCATTCTTCTCACGTATTTGTAAATTACTTCTTCATGTAGCACAGAGCCAAAGTTCTTTGTCCAAAAATGACTATCCTTCAATAGCGGAGCATAGGCTATTGCATAGTACGGATATTGTTATGTTAAAGCACCACAATCTGTAACAAAAGGTGTGCAGAAACACAATTTACGAATACTTGATGAAAAACTGAAATCAACCAACTACAGAAACACAAACATATCATTTTAACAGCACTCGAACATGGTTCAGCATTGCGGCGGTCGGTAACAAGACTGTACATTTCGGTCAAGTCATTTTAGATACATGTTTCTGAGATCACAATTCCACTGCCGTGTGAATTTATTATAGTCATATTACTTGAGTGCAGATAATGGGTTGGATCTCTTGTTTTCTTACTATCATTTTGAAAGATCAATATTGACATGCCTTGGCTAATAACACACTGTCACAAATAAAAGTGAATGGAATACATCCTTCATTATTCCTGGCCAGTTACATTACGGTGACTAAAAAGATTGAGATAGGAGCAAGCTGATGAGATACTCAGAAGCTGCTCCCAGTGTTCAGTCTCACATTGCCTGCAGGAGTGACAATCGTTCTATTAGGCATTTTTGTCAATTTGAAGGCACGAGTAAGAAAGTCAGTGAGAATATGACTATGTTTCGTTTACTCAAATAATATATATTGAATTGTAAAGCTTTTGTGACACAAACCAGATAATGGGAAAATATTGGCACACATATACATTCAAGGGGTTTTCAGATTCTATTTATTGAATTACCTATCTCTATCTGCAATGAGACACAGTTTGAGTGCTGGAGGAAAAGTTGACTTGCAGCGTTTTAAATATCATCACATTCTTTTCATGAAACGCTAACGATTCCAAATACACGAATTGACACAAAAACACGTATTGGTGTTTCAAATTAATATAAACTACAGGGGTAATTATGAAAAATCTGGCAAAATATTATTATTGACAACGAAACGCTTATAGGAGAATATATCCTGATAACGTCCGAGGTGATGATGACATTTTGAGTACTCAGTTCTATTTGCAAGGAATCAACACCCGAAACAACTTTCATAATACCTAGGGCTTGTCATGGGAAATTTATGTAAGTCCCACGAGGCTATTATTAACCTACTTTAGTGATATATATGTGCGCTGTTTTAAAATACGTACACAATTTAATTTGCAATTGGCAATACAATGTGGGCCGGTCAACAAAATCAGCATGGTCTTGGCATTCAACAATATGTAAAGCCCAAAGAAGAACTCGCATCAAAGTAAGCAAGCAATGTCCGGCAGTCAAGACTATATAAAAATCAAAAATTCGAAACCTTCACTCTGCGTTGTTCCACACATATCACATTTCTAGTTATTGATTCCATCGGGCTAATGCATGTCTTTTGATACATCAACTTCTATAGCAAAGGGCTTAACATAGATTTCACATTGATAATTTATAACACCAGTGTGAATATGTATGTCTTTCTTAATAATGCCTTTCTCATGAAATACTTTGCATACATGTTACATATTCGGATGTTCTCTATCACAAATATTGCTGTTTTGGTTCAAGTTACCCAAGTCAGTAAACGCTTTGCAATAGAGCTCCCATTCATAGTTTGGTTACTCCAGCATGATTATGAATGTGTACTTTTGAGTTTCCCTCACTAAGGAAGAACTTCCCAAATATTTCACTTAACCAGTCCAACTCTAATATGTGTATTCATATGACTCTGATTGAAGGCCTTTTCACAGATCTCGCACTTGTAGTTTTTGATTCCGTTATGTCTCTGTCTATGTGATCTCAATGTGCAGTCACTTGAAGACATTTTTTCACAGATCTCACATTTGTAGTTTCTGATTCCGGTGCGAATGTGCATGTGTCTATCCAAATGTGCCTTTCGGGCAAATGAGTTCCCACAGATCTCACAATGAAAGTTATTTACTCCAATATGAATACCTATGTGTCTCTCTAAATTCGTCTTCATAAAGAAGGCTTTTCCACACATCTCACATTCATTGTTTTTCCTTCCAGCATGTGTATTCCTGTGTTGTGTCAGGCTAGATATGTGACCAAACGCTCTGCCACAGATCTCACACCCATAATATTTGACTCCCGTGTGAGAATGTATGTGGCTTGCTAAACAGGTTTTTGACCCGAAAGACTTCCAGCACATTTCACACTTATGGTTTTTTACTCCTTTGTGAATATGAATATGGCATGATAAACATGCTTTTGTCCTGAAGGACTTCCCGCACATCTCACATTTGTCGTTATTGGCTTCAATATGCATATTCGCATGTGATTTCAATGACGTGCAGCGTGAAAACACTTTTCCACAGATCTCACATTCGTAGTTTCTTACTCCAGTGTGAATATGGACTTGATATGCCAAATTTTGTTTGGTAGCGAAGACTTGCCCACATATGTCCCATTCATGGTCTTTGTCTGCATATGCACATTACGATTACTTTCAAGTTGCTGCTTTGAGCAAACGCTTTTCAACAGATCTCACATATGTAGTTTTTGATTCCGGTATGGGTATTCTTCCAATGTGATTTCAATGAACAGTCACTTGAAAACACTTTTCCCCAGATCTGACATTCGTAGCTTCTGAGTGCAGTGTGAATATGCATGTGTCCTTCTATATGTGCTTTCCTAGCAAAAGTTTTCCCACATATAGCACATTCATAGTTTTTTACATTAGTATGAACATGATAGTGGTGTGTTAAAATCGCCTTTGAAGCAAAGATTTTCCCACACATCTCACATACATAGTTTTTGACCCCAGTATGTATATTGCGATGCATTTTCAAGTTTTTGATCGTGGAAAACACTCTGCCACAGATCTCACATTCACGGTTTTTGAAACCAAAATGGGTTTTCAGATGTGCTTTCGAAAAAGAGATGGCAGTAAAAATTTTACCACAGATGTCACATTCATTTTTTCTTCCGTTTAAGTGGAATTGGAAGTGAGTTTTCATTTCAGCGTGATGATTGAAACTTTTTCCACAAATCGAACATGTCTTCGTCATTCTTTCCGCTCATCTTTAAATGACTTCTTCTAGCATCAGACATTCAAAGTTCTCAGCTCGAATCTTGCAGACCAGAGGCTATCGCATAGTATAAGAATTAATATATTATTTAATCGCAATCTGAAACATAACGTGTACAAATACAAAATTCAGCAGCGACGTCTATTTTAATGAACAAAGTAACCAGTTATGAAAACACCAACATATAGGCCTAAAATGATTGGTAACAAGATAACCAAGAACATACACATTCCAAGCAAGTTGTTTTGGATAGACGTGTAGGACATACTTGGGATGTCACAATTCAATATTTGTCAGTCAAATGTTTCGGGGATACACTTTACAAAGCGGTTGTCCAGCATGCTCAAATATTTCAGGCACAAACGTAGTGAGGTGTACATGTACTCAAGCTTCAGAAAACTGCTCAACCGGCAAGAACTCAGAGTTCATGGAACTCTGAAGTCACTTTCTGAAAATGGATTCCTAGTGATGCGATGTCATCCCGCTTCTGCGAACAAATTAGGGCTGTCAGCACAGAGGTCGTCAAAGTAGTTGTCATTGGTACTCAAGTAGGAGTAGAGATAACGTTGACAAGTACATTAGTAGTAACGATACTCACGACATGTCAAAATTACATAAAGTCGAAATGAAGGTATGAGAAGTACTCAAGTCGTGGGTTTGCATGCTTATGGCAAATAATAGGAGGTGAGGACAGAATCAGATTCAGCAACCTTAAATTAGCCTAAATCACTCATTAAAATTTTTGGCGCAAAAGTTCTTTCGAAATTTGTAGACCAGTGTAATTTTTGACCCCAATGTGAATTTGCATGCCTTGCTAAATTTGCATTTCTCGGGAAAGACTTTTCTCAACTGTTGCATTCTTGGCTGCTTTACTGCATCAAGTGTATTGCTATGATGGTTCTAGTTACCCATCTCAATAAAAGCTTCGCCTCAGAGCTCACATTCAAAGTTTTCACTCCGATGTGTGATTATGAATATGTATTCTTAAATTTCCCTTTTCAAAAAAGAATTTTCCACAGATTTCACATCCCCACTTTTCAACTCCAGTATGTGTATTCACATGACGTTTTAAATTAGAACTCTGAGAAAAGTCTTTTCCACAGATTTCACACTTGTATTTTTTGATTCCGGTATGTATCAGTCCATGTGATTTCAATGAGCTGTCAGTTGAAAACATTCTACCACAGATCTCACATTTGTAGCTTCCGACTCCGGTGTGAATGTGCATGTGTCCTTCTAAATGTGCCTTTCGAATAAATGACTTCCCACAGATCTCACACCCATAGTATTTGACTCCAGTATGAGTATGCATGTGGCTTGATAAACATGCTTTTGTGCTTAAAGACTTCCCGCACATCTCGCATTTGTAGTTTGTTACTCCATTGTGAATATGAATGTGCCTTGATAAATCGGCTTTTGTCCTAAATGACTTTCCACAAATCTCACAATCATAGTTTCTTATTCCAGTGTGAATATGGATATGATATGCCAAATTTTGTATAGAAGCGAAAACGTGCCCACATATGTTACATTCATGGTCTTTGTCTCCAATATGCACATTCCTATGTGTTTTTAGGTTACCGATATGAGCAAACGCTCTTCCACATATGTCACATTCATGGTCTTTGTCTCCAATATGCACTTTCCTATGCGTTTTCAGGTTACCGATATGAGCAAACGATTTTCCACAGATGTCACATTTGTAGTTTTTCATTCCGAAATGGGTATTCCAATGTAATTTCAATGAGCAGTCACTTGAAAACACTTTTGCACAGATCTGACATTCATAGTTTTTGAGTCCAATGTGAATGTGCACGTGTCCTTCTAAATAAGCCCTCCTAGAAAAGGTTTTCCCACATATCTCACACTCATAGTTTTTGACCCCAGTATGTATATTGCTATGTGTTTTCATGTTATCGATCGTAGAAAACATTTTGCCACAGATATCACACCCATGGTTTTTGAAACCGAAGTGGGTTTTTAGATGTGATTTCAATAAAGAGATGGCAGTAAAAACTTTACCACAGATGCACACTCATTTTTACTTTCGGTAAAGTGGCATTGGAAGTGAGTTATCATTTCACCGTGATGATTGAAGCTTTTCCCACAAATCGAACATGTCTTCGTCATTTTTTCCGCGTATCTTTAAATTACTTCTTCTAGCATCAGACATCCAAAGTTATCAGCCCGAAAACGACTATCCTTAAATTGCAGAGTAGAGGCTATCGTGTAGTAAACAAATTGTTATATTATTGCATCGCAATCTGAAACGTAATGTGTGCAAATACAAAATTTAGCAGCGACGTCTATTCTGATAAAAAAGCAACCAGCTATGAAAACACAAACATATACAATGATTGGTAACAGGATATCCAAGACTATACACATTCCGAGCAAGTTGTTTTGGATAGATGTGTAGGACATAGTTGGGATGTCACAATTCAGATGTTAACTATTTGTCATTCAAACGTTTCGGAGATTCGCTTGTAATGCGGTTGCCCAGAGTGTTCAAATATTTCGGGCACAAAGGTAATGAGGTGTACAATTGTACATTTACTCAAGCAAACTGCTTAACCAGCATGAAGTCACAGTTCAAGGAACTCCGAAGTCACTTTATGAAAATTGATTCCTAGTCACGCATTGAAGCCCGCTTCTACAAACAAATTGCGGCTGTCAGCACAGAGGTGGTCAAAGTAGTTATCATTAATACTCCAGTAGAAGTAGAGGTAACGTCGTCATTTTTAGTCAAGTTCAAGTAGTAGTAACGATACTCAAGACATGTCAAAATTACTTGAAGTTGAACTAGAAAATGAAGGTATGAGAAGTACAAATGTCGTGAGTTTGAATACTTATAGCAAATAGGAGATGAGTTAACGAAATTTAAATACACAAATTTACACAAATATGTATTGGTGTTTCAAATTAATAAAATACAGGGGTCAATTATGAAAACTCTGGCAACATAATATTACTGACAACGAAACGCTTATTACGGAATGTATCCTGATAACGTCCTAGTTGATGATGACATTTTGTGTAGTCAGAAATCAACACACGAAACGACTTTCATAATACTGGGCTTGTCATAGGAAATTTATCCAAGTTCTACATGGTTACTATTATCGTACTTGTGGGAGTTATATGCGCGTTGTTCTAAAATACATACACAATTTAATTTGCAATCGGCTCAATAAAGACAATACATTGTGAGGACGGTAAACAAAATCAGCATGGTATTGGTGACTGTGTCTACAAGACAGACAGTTGTGGCGCGTTGTGGTAAAAAGGCCGTTCGCCAATACGTGAAACCCATGCAATTATGGAAGAGTACGCATCAAAGTAAGCAAGCAATCTCCTGCAGTCCACACTATATATGAACAAGAAAAGTTCACTCTGCGTTATATTCTGTTTCACTCATATCGCATTTATAGTTATTGATTCCATTTGGCATATGCATGTCTCCTGCGACATCAGCTTTAATATCTTTTTAACAAAGAATTTCCCACAGATTTCACATCCCCAGTTCTCAACTCGAGTATGTGCATTCACATGACGTTTTAAATTAGAACTCTGAGTAAAGGCTTTGTTACAGATTTCACACTTGTAATTTCTGATTCCGCTATGGATCTGTCCATACGATCTCAACCAGCAGTCAGTTGTCAACATTCTTCCAAAGATCTCACATTTGTAGCTTCTGAATTCGGTGTGAATGTACTGTACATGTACCTTTCTAAATATGCCTTTCGAGTAAATGACTTCCCACAGATCTCACAGTAAAAGTTTTTTACTCCAGCGTGAATGAGTAGGTGTTTGGTTAAATTCATCTTTAAAGCATCTTTAAAGCAAAGGTTTTGCCGCACACCTCACATTCATAGTTTTTAACTCCAGTGTGAATATGTATGTGTCGTTCTAAATTGGATTTCGCAGCGAAAGACTTTCGTCATATCACACACTCGTAGTCTTTGACTCCACTATGAATATGAATGTGACGTGTTAAATGCGACTTCATAGCACACGTTTTTTCAAAATTTTTTCAATTATAGATCTTGACTCCATGTGTGTTGCTAATTGTGACTTATAATCAAAGGAATTCCCACAGATCTCACATTCCAGATTTCTGTATAATCCAGCATGGATATACGCACGTCTTTTCAGGCTACTAATGTGAGTGAATGATCTGGGGCAGATCTCGTGTTCTTGATTGTTAAAACAAGGGTTTGTGTTAGATTTTTTTCCATGAAAAGAGTTTAGTGCAGACCTTTCCACAGATCGAGCATGTCTTCTCTATCATTCTTCCTGCGTATTTGAAATTACTCCTTCAGGTGGGACACATCCAGTTCTTTGTCCGAAGAATGATAACTCTTCAATCACAGAGAATAGGCTCTTGCGTAGTAGTTATTGTATATAAGAACGGCAGTCTGAAAGGAATGCATAAAAAATTAGCGTTGTTTGATGAAAAAGTGAATTAAACCAATTACAGAAACACAAACAGAATATGTTGATAACACTCAAATATTGTGATCATCGGTAACAAGACAATCAATACAGACCATACCACTTCCGGAGAAGTCGTTTGACTTCTAATGGAAGTGGAAATGAAGATCTGAAAAGTATTCGATCGCATAGTATAAAAAAAAAACGGATGTGGCCGAAGGTTCGAACACTTACAGAAGGTAATCGGAAGTCATTACTTTTGAAATTTCAGGGTGCATGTTGCAACAAACGCAAAATTAATAATGGCACCTGAAATGGGTGGAAGTTCTGAAAATAACTTCGGCTACCACAGGCTGAGGACGCTTTTCTAGCAAGATACCCACCCAACGCATCTCACATTCAGAGCATTTTTACCCCAGATTGTGTATTCCCTGATGTTTCCAATTCACCGACTTCACTGAACGTATTACCTCAGATCACATATCAATATTTTTGCGGTCAGAGTGAATATGCATGTGCCTTTCGAAATGTGCCATTTTAGCGAAGGATATCCAGCAGATGCTACATTCATAAATTTTGACTTCGGAATGAGTATTCTTGTGTGATTTTAGATTACCGATTGTAGTAAACGCTGCACCGCAGATCTCACACTCATGTTTTCTTAATCCAGTGTGAATATGTTCGTGTTTTGCTAAACTTCCCTTTTCTGTGAACGACGTCCCACAAATCTCACATTTATAGTTTTTGACTCGTGTGAATTTTCTTGTGTCTTCCTAAATTTCCACTTTGAGCGAAATACTTCCCGCATATCACACATTCATATTTTTTGACTGCAGTGTGAATATGCATGTGTTGTTCTAAATCAGCTTTCGTAGCGAAAGACTTCTCACACATCTCACACTTGTAGTTTTTGACTCCAGTATGAGAACGAATGTGACGAGTTAAATTTGNCTTTNTAGCAAAGGACTTCCCACATAGCTCACANTTATGGTTTTTGACACCAGTGTGTGTGTTCCCATGTGTTGTCAAGGNATTCATTTNATTGAACNNTCTGCCACAGATTTCACATTCATAGTTTTTGACTCCAGTATGAATACGTTTGTGAATTTCNAAANAGCATTTTGCAGTGAAAGACTTCCCACANATCTCACACTTGTANTTTTTTACTCCAGTATGTGTAATGAGATGTCTTTTCAAGTCACTAGAACGAATAAACGCACTGCCACAGATTTCACATTCATAGTTCTTGACTCCAGTGTGAATAGGTATGTGGTGTTTTAATACGGATTTTGCAGCAAAACACTTCCCACACATCTCACACTTGTAGTTCTTGACTCCAGTATGAATACGAATGTGACACTTTAAATTTGACTTCCAAGGGAAGGTTTTCCCACAAATTTCACATTCATAGTTTTTGACTCTAGTATGCATATCCCAATGTGATTTCAGATTGTCATTCGTAGTGCCACAGATTTCACATTGATAGCTTTTGACTCCAGTGTGACAAAGCATGTGTTTTGCTAATAGTGACTTTTTGACGAAGGACTTCCAACAGATCTCACATTCATGGTTTTTGACTCCAGCACGTCTTTTCAGGCCAACAATATGAGTGAACGATCTGCCACAGATTTCAAGATCTTGATTTTTTAGACGACGGTGCGTCGTTAGATGTCTTTTCCTTGAAGATATCTTAGTGAAGATATTTTCGTTGATCCAGCATGTTTTCTCTGTCATTCTTCCTGCGTATTTGTAAATTACTTCTTCATGTAGCACACATACACAGTTCTTTGTCCGAAAATAACTACCCTTCAATCGCACAGTACGGGCTATTGCATAGTAAGTTAGTAACAGAATTGTTGAATTAAAGCACCATAGTCTAAAGCAAAAGG
>ATSW01000121.1:0-13901 GCA_000444245.1 Botryllus schlosseri
GCACCTTGTGTCCTGGTCCGGGTTCCTTCGGCTGCTCGTTGATCGTCGAGCCACGCTCCGAGCCGTTCTCGAGGGTGTGCATATTCCTCGTCGGAATCTGGTCCAGTGTCTGATCCGGTTCCACTCAGTTGAAATAGACTGGGTGTATCGACTAGGTTCCCCCTTCGTCTTCCGGAGCGTGTCCCATTCCAAACCGGAAAACATGGAGTCGTTTTTGGATGAGAATCCGATGGCGACTTCGGCTTGGAACCTGGCAGCGTAGGGTAGACAGTCGTTACGGTATGGCAATCCAGGCCCTTTTGGACTGTAAACGTGGGCAGTGGCGCCGTTGCCCTGAACGATTTCCCAACGGGCGGATCATACGCCGGGGGAGGTGCCGTAGCCATTACGGACAGGGAAGAAGGTGGCGGTGGTTTATCTCCAACCACTTGGGCATGGGCCTTGCCCAGTTCAAATTCCGATTTCAGGATTTCACTGAGAACTTCAGTGGAGACTTTCCCGCTGACCTTCGAAGTGGCATCGCATACTGCTTTGAGGTCGGCTTGAGCTCGCCTGACTTCTTTCTTGGCTTTTTCCAGCCCCTTCATTGTCTCGGGCAGAGTTGATTTGACTTCTTTTAGTACCTTCGTTTGTTCAGCCACGTCTTTTGCCAACTGACTTTCTTGTTGTCTGACGTCTTCGTGGCGTTTTTGCGTTGCTTTCAGTAGCTTGATGCCCTGCTCGAGCTCGCCTGCCGCCTTCGACGACTTATTCTTCTTTTTGAATAATTTTAGCATTTTTCGTAAATTTTATGTAACGGTTGATTGTCTGAATCTTAGTCCCGTACCTTTTATTGGTTATGGGAAGTACCGCTTCGAAACAGATTACGCACGGACGTGGTTGTGTTGTTTTCGATCCCTCGCCCTTGCGTTGTAGGTACGGAATACCTTCCGAAGATGACTGGGTCGGTTCCGTTGGCGATTGCCACAGCAAATCCGTTACGTGGGACAGTAAGTGCTTCGGCCGTTGTAGTGACGTCGTTAGAGAGACCTTCAGGGTTTGTCGTGGGAAAGAATACTGGCACGAGGTGTACGTAGACCGACGCCAACGTTATTAGCAGAGATATAACAGAAGTGATTACCGTCACTCCGAGCACGATTCTCACGAGGGTCGTCTTCGCGCACATTAATAGGTCACTGTTTTTTTCACCGGAATAATCTCGCCGATGGCTCCAGTAATGTCTTTATAGTGCAGCTCCGATAACGATTGTTATGCGAGTCGTCTACACTTGGTTCGGATTATTTCGCGGTGAGGAGTTGACCTTCTATTGCGCTGTATTGTCCAGACGACGTCCGTGGGTGTTGATTGAAGCAGCAGTAGTTGCAGTAGTGGTATCTTTCAGTATCAGACAATGACCCTTAGGTCCAGAGTTCTAAACTAGTCTTATATAACGTGTAATTAAGCCTTATAACAACCAAATTCTCCAATAAATATCATGCAGACAGAATGAGGTATCTAAGCAAATCTCGGTTAAATTGGCATATAGAATATCCATCAATTAAAACACAAGATAAAGCTTAAACCTATTCATATTCATGCACGATTAAATGTATTTTAAATACTCCAAGGTTTGTTTTCGCATATAAACTATGCGACGGCCTTTCCTGCCGAAGTGGTATCTTTCAGGGTTTGTTAACACATAATTAATGTGACGGCCTTTCCTGCCGTAAAATAACTCATAGGTTTGTTTACACATATAATGCATGTGACGGCCTGTCCTGCCGTAAAGCAGCTCCGAGGTTAGTTTACACATCTAATGAATGTGACGGCCTTTCCTGCCGTAAAGTTCATTCATGACATATCGCTACATGATACACCATTCAATCACAATAGTCATGCACGATCCAATGTTTTAATCACTATCTGTTATATCTCTGCGTTCCTTTGTATCGGTATGTATAAGCTTTTTATTCATTCGTATGTACCGTGTCTCACAGACAATCGATCTGATTTACCACGAATCGTTAACTCTACACATGCTCCAATAAGGTAGAGGTTCCTAGCTTAGTCTAAGGGTGCGTAGCTAGTTATAACGCATAACTCCGGGAGGTTCCAACATTAAGGACTTTGTATCGTTGACCCGATTAACATGGCCATATGCCAATTAAAGTGCACTTGATGATACTACCCTTAACAAGGTGTTGCTTATTCGAACACTGTTAGATACCCAGGGTCCCTTTTACGGGTTTCTGAAGAAATCCCTAACCATTTCTAATCCTAAACTTCTATCCCGTTAGGGTGAAGGGTCCCGACACTAATATAGGGCGTGGTCGGTGTATAACGCCTATGTAAAGCCTACAGGCAGAGTACTCGCTATCATATTACTGTAGTAACAACCAATTATTCACATAATAAATGTTCACTAACCCATACACATATCTACTACATAAAATGTTAGCGCCATTTTAAAGCAACCTGATGGTATTGATCAAAGATACAGTAAAGGCAGCGCTTGAACAAAATGGCGTCACTATACAATAATACATCGAAGTAACCATCACATGAAAATACCAATGTCCTGTTATGACTCACGCGTCTCGTCATCATGCCGCAGATAGATTCATGTCGTTGTTCGTCAAACGCACCCTCTCCGACCTCCATCATCGTATGTTCAGGACATATTTGGCAACCGTACGCTTGGGTACTCTGTCTTGTGCATCTATTTCGAAACCGATTTCTTCAACTCCCTTGCTGATGAAACGATTCTTCTGCGTATCTTTTCTTGATTTTGCAGCCGTATGGGTCGTTTCTTTTCTCCGCTGTCTTCAACGCGACTTCTTGCGGGCATTGTTTGGCACTTTCCAACCTTTGGTTCACTGGTCCTGGCTGAGCAGTGATTGATAGTGCCGGATTTCTTCTCATCTCGTTCATTTGACTTCATTAAGCCCTGATTCTATCGAGGGGAGCAGTTTTTCGGGACTGTCGAATGGTAATTTTAGAGTTGGTACCACCCAGCCGTTCATTAATGCCAACAGAATGTCCAGTTCATATCGATACTCTCAGGCCATCTCATCACTTCAGTCAGTCTTATTATGGCCTCAATGCGAGCAGGGCAACGAATCTTGGGCATGTTTTCGAGACGCTCTTCTTGTCATACTAGTTGTAGATACATTCGATGCGCACAGGGAGGACATTAAATACACACATGTCGGAATATTGCGTTATTTGCTATCGTAACGTTGCCGAAATACAATAATTTGCATGCACGTACTGATGATGGTGCCATAAGTGCACTTGTCAGACACATCCATTTCGTGAAACGAATGTGCAAACAAGGCGGGTCTTATTCTAATGTCATACTCGATCATCGACACATCAGTTTCGAAAAACGAATGTGTGGACAACTTCAACCATGGGTTACTTTTCTAAGGTCTTTTTATTAGCAGCACTGGCCTGAGGTATTCCTAATGTTATAGGCCTATTATTTCCGATTATAATATTCATTTTTATTCAACCTATGTAGTGCCATAGCAATCTACAACGTAGCTGCGTTGTAAATCGCTATGGTAGCACCTTAAACGTTTTAGAATATCTGTCGGTCTTTCACCAGGGTCTACCACCGAGGTACCGACCTATATCCATTGTGGATATTGTCCTTAACGTTTTGGAAAATCTATCCGTCTTATCCAGGATCTAACATCAAGGTACGGACCAACATCCATCTATTGTGGATACTATCCTTATCATTTTGGAAAATCTGTCCGTCTTATCCAGGATCTAACATCAAGGTACGGATGTACATCCATTAGTTATATTTGCCCTAATCGTTTTGGAAAATTTGTCCGTCTTATCCAGGATCTAACATCAAGGTACGGATCTCTATTGCACGTAGCCCTCTTTTTTTTATATATATATATTTTTCACTCTCTTATGTACACATACTACTTCTCTCCCGTTGCCAGGTGATCCGAAGGCGGGTGATCAGTTTTCAGTCATCTTTTTCTCTATGCTATTCCGTATAGGTTAATATTGACGCTATTTCTTGAATATTTCTGCGTATATAACATGGTATCAATATGTACAAATATTCATGTCTACTATATTTCTATGAAACAGGATTGGCTCACATTGATTCAAGTTCAAAGGTCCTAGTGACACCGGGAGGTCAAGGTCCCCCCCCCACTTCTACTGAAAAAGGGGTACATCAACGACTTAAAGAGGGTAGGAACCGATCACCTCCACTTTCAAGAGATCACCACATTATACAAAGTCGAGCATACATCACCTTGATACGTCGAAACGAGGATCAGTGGCCAATATACGCAAGAATGCCTGAAACCGTTCCTCATGGGTTACACCTCTCTTCCAAAGCCATTCCTGGATGTACTCCGAAATGAGAGGCCGGGCTATGCCCCTCATTCTTCTTATCGCTGACTTGAAAAAATCCCAAGAAACCTCGATCAACTGTGTATGGACGCCTGTTTGGCTGTTAATATACTCCCTACGATGGTTGACCGTGAAATGCTTATAGCCCATCCCTAGCTGCTCCAATTTGCGGTAGCTCGCGAAGGAATCGGTCCAGATCGTTGTCCCCTCTTTTACATTTCTCATGATTATTTCCGACAAAACAGATGCCGTCCTACCCTCTTCAGGTACCAATTCTGCGAACATCTCGCGGGTCGTATCATCTATTCCGGCCAAGATCCAACGCTGACGTTTTATATGCCTTCCGCGCGGATTTCCGGGCTTCCGCTTGGCAATAAACGTTTCGTCCAGCTGGCATACGTGTCCTGGACCCCCAATGAGGGTCCTTCTTTTCTTCATCTCGTAGAAACATACTTTCCTTAGCTTCTTGGTCCATTTTACTACAGTCCGCTTACTCACTTCTGCCTCAAACGCAATTTGCCTTTGTGGTACGTCTATAGTCCAAAGATAGGTGAGGAGCATGAGTTTATAGAGTTCCAACTTGCTCCCTTCGAATATTGAATGTTTTCTTATGGAGGCAGTTGTTTTGCACTTGGGGGTAGAGCATCGCCACCAGTAACCGTCCGCGATTACTTTGCAAATTTCTTCCGTCATTTCCCCATTGCATTTGTGACAGGTAACCCATTTGGCCAATAATCGATGGGTCCTCAAAAACCGTACGCAATCCTGTGTACTTGAGGCGTCGGCAAGTCGCAAAAGATGTCGTAAATTATATCTATCGTTCTTTGGTTTCATCACTATTTTCTTCCGAACCGGTGTTCCGAGGTGGGTTGTAATTTTCTCTGCCTTCTTCAATTCTCGAAGATTGACACAGTATTACTGCATTCTTTCTCTTATTCCCATTTATCTTTATCACCTTTTCCTTTTTACAATATTTCCTTATATTCACGCATTATGAAATGAACAAACAAATAAAATAAAGAAATTTTAATAATACTCTCACCATTATTATCTTATTTTTATCTTATCGAAACGCATTATTCCGATACTTTCAAAGCCATATATTGGCAGTCTGCCTTTTCTAGGGACAATGAACGCGTATTCGCAAGCGCGTAGATCTGGACTTCCGGGAAAATTACCCATTTAATGAGATTACGCTCGGTATCATCCTTGCTCAATATCTCCCCCCACACTGAGTGTGCTGCCTTTAAGTTTCTTACCCAGCTTATGCTGATTTCTGCAAATGCCATTCGAAGAGGCCATTCGGGGTGAAGACTCCCTGCGTAGGTATCTTCCCACTCGACTTCATCGAGGTGTTTACCAGGCCAATCACAGTCACACGTAGGGAGGTTACTCTTTTTTTTCCAATATCGAAGTCGTAGATTAGAGTCGTCGTCTAATATATCACACAGATGATCTATTAGTGAGTGAGTCGTCATGAGAAATTTCAATGATTTTAGCCCGAGGTCAATAAACTCTTCCTCTTGGGGTTTCCATATTAGGTGTTCGGTCGCAGGTTCTTCGCAACGCAAGCCCAAGCACATTCCAATGTTATTAATTAGGCTACAAATACTATAGACCCTTAATAAAACACACATAGAAGATGTCAAGCCAGCCTTTTTTACGCGTCCTTATGTATTCAGACTAGCCCAACTTCCACGGTACGTTTCACGCCTGGCATGTAGAGTACCCCGTCGAGTACAATACATGTAGTGCCCCTTTTGTTATCAACCAGCTGCCTATGGAACGCGTGGTGACAGTTCTCGGCAGCTTGCGATTAGACGCAACACTGACTGCATACATAAACAATCCGCGCTGGCGTCCAATGTGGAAGCGACCGAGCCTAAGTAGCGGAAACCCGCTACTCCCCACAAGGGCGTTTTGTTCAATTCTTTTAGTGGTTTAACTTGGAAATTGACATATCCTAGTTCGTCAATCTATTCTGTGCCACTGTCACGGTGCCTCAGCTTGTAGTAGCATACGTGGTGACAGCTCTCGGCAGCGCACAGCTGAGCGCAACCCCGGCTTACTAAAGCCACAGCCACTGATAGCGCTCAGCCCAGGCGCTATTGAGAATAAGCACCGGAACTTATTCCCCACACATAAACCCTCGAATCGCATTGACATTGTTTGGGGGTTTTAACACCTCCCAGTTGGTCATCCTATCATCCCTGTCATGGTTAGTCGACTTGTGGAAGCATGCGCGGTGACAGCACTCGGCAGCTTATAGTTGAGCGCAACAATAGCTGAGTGAATAGGCAGCCATGTGCAGCGCCCAAAAGTGGGCTACCTAGTAAAAGTAAAGGAAATCTATCGCCCCCCCACAAAGGCATTTTAGTTTTATATTTTTTTTTTGAAGATGATTTTATACTCGTATTAACTTTTGTCTTTGGTTTTCGCTTTTAAAATTTTTTTTTTTCTATTATGTACATGTTTCAGAATCTATTTATTTTGTAATTTTTTTCACAATAGGTTTCTATTTTAGGTTTTTTTTTTCGTAGTGGGTATTATACTATACAACACGCGTATATACACAATTTAATATATCTCTCCACCCCTACCTTCCCCCCTTTCTTTTACAGGAATTGTCAACGGTCACCATCCCTCCAGCACGCTTACAATATTACAAGAGGGAGGCGAGGTATTCCCATAGTTAACCAAAGTAATATACTGGATAGGAAGTGCCGCAAGTCGTGCTCATTTTTTATCTACAAAACTCCATCACGTGAGCACTTGGTAGGTTTAATTTTCCCCATTAATATAAACCGACGGACCCTCAAAAGGAAGACACCTCTTACCATTTGGCAAGTGCCAAGCGGTGTCATTTATATCCATAGAGTGAGGGGGTGCCGAGAGACAGGGATGGGAGTATGCCTTCCACATAAATATACATTACTATTTACAGATCAATTCGCGGTTTAGATATAATCAATAATAATAGATTTCATATCCATCTGAGATTCTCAAGGTGTCCTGCGTTCGTCACGATCGAGATTTCACAAAAAATAATAATATATATACATGTAATATATAAGCAGCAATTTAGTTATATCTCTAAACTTGCGGAGCTGACTGTAGCGAGGACCAAATAAAAAGGGAAGAAATGTAAGTAAATTTAAAACTCAAATATAATTAATAGATTAGCAAAACATTTCATAATGAGAATAGGGTGATTTTTCACGGGGCAGGGGGTCTGGGAATGTTACCCGCTTTTTGCTACTATCTTCTCCTTCTTGTGACGACTTTTCGGGTGGAAGGGCTATTGCAATTGGGCCACATTACTCTCGTAAATGATTGTGGCGTTAAAACAAATCATTCACTACAATGTGCGTCCTCAATTGCATTTATACCCTGTGATTTAATATAATCTCAACACAACAGACAATAGACGTAGAGTGGACTTTCACTAAAGACAATACAGTTTCTATGCTTATTCGAAAAATCATTTTTGTATATAAGGTGGGAATTGCGCAGCCTTGTATTCGAGTATATGAACTATCCGTAGTCCCCGAGATGGTATTTCAGGGGCACACTTAGCGATTCAATCACGATACAATGTCTTTACTTTCTGGAACTTAACACAAATTTTGTGTAACCGTATAATAAATCCGTGTATATCTAATAAATGAAATACAAGAATACAGCTTCTACTTNAGNGCTATTCNCCAGTTACACTGNATTCTGACTCAAATTCTTNTTCCGTTNAGTTNAGCTAGACAGGGATGCCGAATTATTNCGCTTGTCCTAATTCCCTATCAGCTATAGCCTTATTAATTTAGTTGTCTCGGCTTGTCTGGTAGTCTAATCACCACCAGTCCGTTTATGATCTCATTTCGCAGGTTGCGAGGCGTCATCCCTCGTTTCTTCAGACAGAAAATTACAACAATTAGAATAATTNGACCGATAGAGGCCAGACTTGCACTTATTATATTCACTCGCGTCGAGTTGCTGGCCCCAGGGTATGGCATGGGATTCATATCGCCAATTTTGCTCACAAGGTCNCTACGGTATAAACTCATTTGTTTCCTAAGAGAAGGATAGATGTGCGTTACGTTGGCAGCGTTGTACTCCAGTTTCAAGTTTCCAAGTTCTGGCATTATTAACAGTAGGGAATCCCCCAGAAGTTGAATAGAATTGTAGCTGATATCGAACGTATGTAAATGCGGAAATACTTNATTAGGAGAAAATGAAAATGACAGTAAGCTGNTGTATGATAGTGTTAGGACTTGTAGATTAAGCGGTGACTCAAGTAATGACATTTTGAACTCAGATATTTCATTGCCATCTAAATGCAGAATCTCTAGCTCACCCAGTCCCTGGAAAGTCCCGTCCTCNATGGCGTCTATATAGTTTCCTGATAAATCCAGCACTTTAAGATGCCGTAGAGGTTCGAATGTCCNGTTTTTCAGTCTCTTTAGGGCATTGTTGTTTAACGACAGTTCTCGCAAAGATTTCAATTCTCCAAACACCGACGCATCAATTTCTTCCAATAGATTGCTGCTAAGGTCTAGGGATTCAAGGCGTTGCAGGCCCGCGAAGCTTCCCTTTTCAATCCGCGACACGTAGTTCCGCCTCAAGTCTATCTCCTTGAGTTTTATATTGTTACGAAAAACACCTCTCCGGAGCACTTCGATTTTATTCCAGCCGCAGCGCAATACTTCCATGTCATCATATTTTTGTAATTGTTTTTCGGTGAGCTCACGTATACAGCTGTCGTTGATGATTAGTCGCAATGTATTCCGACAAGATTTTGCCACATATATATGATNGGGATCGGGAATCCTAGTGTAATTTGAATGATCACACCATAGTGTTAGATTCNTCCCTTGCATACACTCCGGGTAGAGACAGGTCCGTTTGTCGCGTGGTGTGCATTTCGTTCGCTCTATCATGTCAGGATCGGTAGCAAAACAGATGCCGGCCCATACGGTTAGAAATTTTCTCCTACCCATTTATTATGCTGTTTACGGTTAACTTGAGCCCTAAATNACNAAGCAAAAAAATACCAACAATATTATCTTAGCAATGCGACATCATAAAAGGCCCTTGTTCAGTCACAGTATGCTAGTATTGAACAAAACAACTCCGACACTATTGGCATAAGTATTATTCGCTATTACATAGGACCCTTTGTTTAACATATTCNCCATGGTCCGCTTCATTAGGGTCCGCCACCAAGTGATTTTAGAGGCACCCTTCAGCCAGTCAACATTCATAGCATTACTGGACGCGGCATGAGTCCCTCACGATTTCNCTTGGATACGATCGAACAATACAACAGTAGGGTTTATTTACCCATTACTAAGTAAANTCTATTACCAAGTACANTTCATTCATTAAAACGGGGAGGTAAACCAACTGATTTAGAGTTCGGTTTAAAAATTAAGGTTAGTCATCCCCACGGTCAATTTCTATGAATTCGTCGCAATCGGAGTCGTCCGTTGTTTCATTTTCATCGTCGGACGACAGAATTATGACAACATCCTCGTTTGATTTCTCGTCACTCTCGTCTCCTGAACCGTCGTACGAATCAGCCACGGCTTCCTCCGACTCACAACTCCAGTCCAAATCAGTCAAATCATCTTCACTTCCAGAGTTTATGTCCGAGTCAGTCAGGTCACTTCCGCTATCAGAAGTGACGACAGAACTAGCCGTATCCTCATCAGATTCCCCACTATCATCCAAGACGATCGTACTACCTTCACTCCCGAAGCTCATGTCCGAGTCGGCCATGTCACTTCCGCATTCGTAAGTGGCGTCAGTCATGTCATCTTCAGATNCCCAACTATCATCCGAAACAATCGCACTGCCCTCACTTCCGAAACTCATGTCCGAGTCGGCCAAATCAACTTCGCCGTCCTCCTCGAAGACCGTTTCTAGGGAGTCAAGGTACCTCACGTATGCCGTGTCGATGTTTTCAATATTCACCTCCCAATTCCCAGAACGCAGCTGTTCATAATTCGCAGGTGCTACCATCTCTTTGGTTATTATTAGCTACTTTATGGACACTTAATTGAATCCTTTTGGTGCTGTAACTTTGTTTTAGTATGTGAGTATAGTTTGAAAATAAGGATTTTAATGGAACCGGCGGTTGTCGCGGCTACTCACCTCGGGATACAAGCGATCAAGGTATGCACATACTTTAGAGAACAACAAAAAACTTTTTTTAAAAACCAATATAAAGTCTACTTTATCATAATACTAAGGTTACCAAGCCCCCCTTTAAGGCCGGTCATTACTTAAGTATATTTCAAAAAAAAACGTAACGCCCTCTGCAAGCATCAATTNCGTCAGTTCGAATCAAACCAGAATAAGATATAATACAAGTAGCTGTGGGTATTGCTTCTCAAGTCAAATACGTGCCACTGAATACAACGCGCTCCAAGATTGAAATATACATAGTTACATATAGTTTTGTCTATTCCCCGGTCCGAAACACGGTACGNACGAAGGGCCGAATTGCTTCAGTCTTGTTCTCATCACCCCGAAAATACCAACGGTAACATACGTGTTGTAACACGACAGCGACATCGGGTATCCGATCATCTCTCCAGGCTTCGTGTTTAAGTAATTCACCACGAATGAGACTAACTAGTACTTCATCAGCAATNTATTAGTTCCCCTCCCCGCAACTGGTATTCAGTCCGGGCCTGTTCTAACTCCATTGGGGCCCCCAATTCGAAAGCGAGGCTGCAATATACCAATAATGGATAGATCGTATAGGTTATGAAACGAGCCACCCACAGCGACATAGTGCTTCCTTTGTCTCCGTGTGAGCAACGATAGCGCCAATCCCCCCTTTTTATCCCAAGAATTCTTTTTATCATTTGTAATACCCCATCCACAAGATCCGGGCAATCATTAGGCAAATCGCGGCTATCAATTAAAAATTGATAAATTCGAATAGCCTCGATTGCGGTAGTCTTAGCGCGGTCAATATTGTTAAAGAAAATATGGGGTTTTACCCCTATATTAACCTCATCGTCTGTTAGGTGACAGCATTCAGGTGCTTGCTGAGATAGTTCGTCCCACAATTCATATCTTTCCTGGAATTGACAAACTCTCACCTGGAAATCCAAGGCAATCTGTTCTGCACTTCCGCGTATTATACCTTTCCACTCTTCCGTATAGAACTCTCTTCGTTCAAACGCTTCCAGAAATCCACCTTTCCTTCTTTGCAACTCCCAAATTTCTTCCCCCGTGCAATCCTCCCCAACCTTTACCACGGTAAGCCGTCGCATCCCAAGGATCATCCTCGCTGGATGTCCTTCCCGGATAGTCTGTAGTATATTCTCTTCGCTGATGCTACCCAGAACATTGGTACGCTGGTTTTGATCAACTCGAATTAGTCCGACACACCTTATACACTGAAAAGGTTGTTCAGGGGAGCCGAGGTGCTGGTGTTTCCCTTTACTGATGGCGACTACGTTAAGTCGTTGCCCGACGTGTACGTAAACCCCAGTAAGTAGTTGTGGTGGGAGGTCGACCATACTAACCACTGCCTTAGCTATAATCCTAGAATCTGATACTATATTCTCTTAATACAAATTTCAACACATGTAAAACTTACATTAGGACATTCTCAGCAACCCCATTTGGCCAGTATACAATGAAATAGAGGAAGAACAATCTTATTTCTCCTCCGCAACGCAATATGCACGCAGGTGGTAGGTTTTACACAAAATAACTACATCGTACGCAATCACTCGTCCCGGCTTGAATCGCCCTACTCTCAGCGCATCAAACACACAAAAAAAACGTCAATACCGAAAGACTGCTCGCTGTGTACAGGAATATTTATTTACCGGTCAAGTCAATTCCGGCCAGTCGTCAGAGTACCCCATTACTCTCTGCGACGGATTTTGGGGTATGTCATCATAGCACACGCATATGCATAGAATGGCAACCACCCGCAAGGATATTCCAATAATAGTAGGATTTTATGTTAGAATTCACTGGTAGTATCGTAAAAATGTCGCTCGGGAGAGTTCTCCGCGAAACTGATCGAATCACTCTTATCGCCAATGACAATCAGTCGAATTTTTTAAGATACTAGTTTTTACAAATATCACAAGGTCCGTATAATTCGTTATATGGGCAGATGTAGGCCCTGACGCAACTATCCCAATCTCTTTGTGTGATTATTTAATTTTCTTGACTTCCCCTCAAATCGGCCCCGGCCGCCCCACGGTAAGGCCGACTTAAGGTCCCAGTCAGGACTGGTGCTTGATGATTGAGATCGATTACTCGCGGCGTTTCGCATGTGGGTACCCGAGTTGCATGATTGGGAATACTTGAACCGCAATCGCTAAATTCCGGTCGCCCGTCTACGGCCATTAACTTCCGACCGCCTGGTTTTTGTTGTTTTTGATTGGCGGATTCGATTCTTTTCCTGTAGAATCCGGATGGCTGCCCATTAAACAGAGAAAATCTATTTCCCATGTAGCCAAAGGCCACCTTATTGCCGTAAGCAAATATCCAAGGGTCGGGACTTCCTGCGCAAAGGAATTCATATTCGCAATCTCGTGCCTTTACTGACTGACTGATTGTCATCTCCCTTTCAGCATTATATTGTTCTAAAAGTAGCGAGATCCCTGTCAATATGGCCTCCGCATAGAGCACGTAGAGTATTATGTTTCCCTTATGTTCGTCATCAAGCTTCCCAAGGTCGCCATTCATTCTACTGGCTTCCGCGACGCATTGAGCGCAAAAGTTCATAACTTCATTGACATCGGCAGACTGCTGAAAATAGGGCTTTACGTAAAGGCCGACCCAGCACTCTTCACAGCCAACGTTTCCCATGCCCTTAGTCCCCAAGGCCTCCACTTCCTCTCTGTACTTAGGATAGGTGCAGTATTGCCAAAACCGTACGCGGGGGCTATCACATCCGATAGTCCCTAGCAATATATTCATTAACCGTTCCTTTACATGTAAGGTTCTGATAGCTCCAAGAACCCATTTTTGTCTTACATAAACTGGTGCCCGAGCTGCCCATTCAATAACAAAGCTATGATCCGCGGTCGGTTCACATAAGAGTCCGTAGCACATTTCGTCTAGTTTAGTTCTAGTCGCCACTATATCTGAATCAAATAACAAATATCGATTGTAATATGTTTTCAGTAGAAATCGCGCGGTTTCCAATAAGTAGGGCGGACTCAAAAAAAATCGGTTCGTCGAAGTGTCCAACCTCCACGAGGGACTAAACAAATATTTACCCTTCTTCCAATACGTTCCTAAGTTTTCATCAACTATACTATGTAAAATGAGTTCTCGCCATCAATTATATTATGTAAAGTGAGCTATCGCCATCGCAATGAACTCTAACCCCTATAAGGAGCTCACTGAATCGGCCAAATCCGCATCGATCCCTCCATCATAGTGTGCGTCACACCTACGGCCGCAGAAAGGCCTCGAAGTACTTCAAAGTCTACCCATCTATTCTCCTTGGATCATGAGACAGTTAGTTAACCTCTTTACATGCAGGGTCACATCTAGCC
>ATSW01000122.1:0-21488 GCA_000444245.1 Botryllus schlosseri
TCGGCGCCAACGATCGATCTACCGTCAGCTATTCCGGTGACAAGCGGGTTAGTCCGATACATAACTTGGACATGGTATTGTTCTTTCTAGGGCGATTATTTTTTGACATGTCAAAATAGTCAAAACTGTAGCGTTAGATCAAAAAATTGTAGAAACTGTGTACAAAGTCTAAATCTATTTTGTGAGCTAAATTGTTTTTGTCTCGTAGACTGTATGCGATCTTCTCATTTTACAAGTTACACCTTTTACCCTACTTTTTATCATTATAGAAAGTACATTGTCAAACCGTTAAGTCAAATAATTGGGTTCATATCATCATATGGTGTGATGATCAACATACACGAAAACGTAGGTTCTAATCCAGTATATGCGGCGAGGATGTGTTTGTAAACTTGAACCGAGCGAAAGCGCGACTATCAACCATAGCCTCTCAAAAAGACGGAGAGCTGTCAAAATACGACCAAAGCAGCTCACGCCGATATCTCAATCTGAATCTGACCAAAGTTCGTGTGGACATTGGCCACTGGGTCTTATATCAAAACCCAGGATGAACAACTGCGATGTTGACAACATTCGCCGTATGAAGCAACAGGGTGTGTCACCAGCAATGTACGTTGAACTTCGGTGCTGCCAGCCAACAACGGCTACCGTTGAAGTCCTTTCTCCATTCTTGCTGAGCCACTTCTTAAGGACTGAGAGTTCTTACCATTTTCATTATATTGCGATCTTGTGCTTCTTTTGAATCGTTAAAATTTCAATAAATCATTCACTGATTGACTTCTATCAGAAAATGTAGTAAAGTACCTTGAGTTGTATTGCAATAAATTTATAATTTTTATACAATATTGCGTAACTAAATTATATAAATTCTTCAAAAGTCAAAATTTAGAGCAAGATTTTTCGTTTTTCACGTCAAAATATACCCGCCCTAGTGGTCATCATCATTTTCATTCCATGTCACGACCAATCGTGAAAACCCGGCGCTAGATACTTCCGCTACAAGAAAACAAATTGGCGGGTTTGAATCTAATCATTTTCGATTAGTGCGGGAAGTAAAGAGGGGATAATTGTTGAAACAGTCGCTTTCAATCAAAGGCGCGCTCAAGTTTATATCTGTGAAATTGAAATCTATCATGAACATGCCATTTGCGCGTTTACTCAAATGGGCTTCAACGGTTCATGTACAGTACAGTACAGGTTTTTCGATAACAAAGTCGACGATAGATAAATGTTTTATCAGATTGGTTATGTGTAAGTATAAGTGGCATTCGACATGCCCTTCCTTGTCAATAGCATGAATAATCCTATACAGATATCACTGGTTCGTACAATGATTAAATATATACGTGAATCACACAGCTGAGAGATCAATGATTTTCACCAATCTATGGTAAACTGTTTCAACAGGCTTAGATAGATGATATATATTAGCACTTTAATATGCTACTTTCTCATTAAATCGCCCTCTGGAAACGTAATATACCGCAATCTGCACGTTATTCCATATACTTACGTCGCGTATAGCCTATATGTACAATGGTTTCATACCACTATCTGGTCATAATCGGATCGTGAAGTTCATAATAGTCGAAACTTCAAGGCGCCAAAAGAAATATGGCATAACATATGCAATGCTCCTTCTTGAATGACGTGTATCTTTTTGTGGATAGTCGAATATATTTGCCTTGAATCTGGGCGGTCGAAGCAGAGATCGCAACGTAATGGTCGTTTCTAAGGTTGGCTCTCTAGTCCTTTTTCAGATTTAGGAATTTGGATGGAAAAGGTTGCTCCCATTATGTCGCTTACGAAACAATCGATGGGCGAGTGACTGAAATCACTCCATTGCTTAAAAATATAACCTCTCCCAAAGTTCCATTAACTATATGGTACAAGGCAAAAACGTATATGGTCTCCAGGCAGAACCATGCAAATCTCTATGCGGAGTTACTGAGATCACATTTATTCATGCTGAATTAATTGATGATTGTTCTGCAATCCTCTCAGCACCGAGTTACACATTCATGTCGCATTCCATTGTGATGTATGCTGGCGTCATTTTATGTAGTGTTAATTCGTGAGTTCATTTTTTGGCATCTGTGAACATGGACATTCATGAGAAATAGTTTCTCCTGCCAGTCGGGACTAATGGCGTGATCATCTATCACACGAAGTATAGACATGTGTTTTGCCACCAAACAATCTTCAGACATCAAGGAAAACATCCGTTAGCCAACGTTGAGGCTTCGTGACAATGACTCATTCCTCAAACTGAATGACCCAAGTAGCGAAATATGAACAATAGATCACCGGTACCGTCTCCGCTTTGCTGACCATTTGTAAAAAGCGTTAAGATCGTATATTTGAAAACAAACGATATGAAATCATCACAAAGTTCCTGTCGGAATGTCGCCAAGCGAAAACATAATTTACTGTTGTAAATGATTTCCACGATACACAAAACCGTCGAACACACTTGTACAACTGGACAATAATGGTTGTCTGGCTCTGGACCGGTGGAGGCCAACCTTTTTCTATTCTAGGACGCATTTCGATTACTTATGTTGCCTGCTGCAGCCAGGACATCGCCGTGATGAGCTGGACGCCAAATACACATGTTAAAGGGCCATGTGAATTCCGGACCAATCTATATTTTCAAATAGACTTACTATACGCACACGCACCGAAATCGCGAGTAGGTGTGTCATGAATATATACTCTCTGAGGTTCGTTATGATAGCGCGAAGCGCGAAATTTTTGTCAAATTCACGAATGGGTTCCATCATTATTATTAGTTGGTTCACGTATTACCATCGAATATTTATCCTTTCTCAGTCCGTGTGATCAGACTCACCGGCAGAGTTGACGGAGGCAGTGTTTTCGAAAATTTAGGGCAAGTTATAAATGATGATGCATATTCGGATGTGCCAATTGTTGCATGCTGTTATTTCTTGACCTCCCATTAGGAGTGTTGGTAGTGGAAAGAGGGTGAAATCGCCCAATCGTACAAGCACCATTTTCCTCTGCTGTTCACATCTGTACTGTGGGGCTCAGATTGCAACGGGCGCTACTATATTAAAATCGAAAAATGAAGCACAGCATTGAATCGTGCCTAGCACGAAGAAAGTTTCAAAATTAATTAAAATCTCTCAAAAATTCGGGAGTCAATTGCTAAATTGAATTTGCATGTCGACGGCCGCACAAATTTCATTCTACGGACGCAGGTTCGCCACCACCATGTGTAGCTATAATTCTAATTATGTTATAGTTTGGAAAAACTGAAAATTTTCTTGTTGTCGAACTTTGCATTACGTATGGCACTAGGAAATTCATCTTGTGCAACACCGCCAAGTTTTCGAAGTTTTTAAACATTCTTCGAAACCTACCCCACATGAAACTCGCCAACGTGACATTGCTAGTACGATTTTCGGATAACCATTTCATGTGTGGCGTTAGGAAAATTAGCGAGATTGTACATCGATTCATCAGCATCAATCCGACATCAAGTCTGACTCAATCAACGTTCAGCCGCTGTACGTGGGTGGTTCGCATAAACGCAACATTTCGCTACTGCTCCCCATAGTAAATAAGACCGCTATTTATATCATT
Organism: Botryllus schlosseri; assembly: GCA_000444245.1. NCBI lineage: Eukaryota > Metazoa > Chordata > Ascidiacea > Stolidobranchia > Styelidae > Botryllus > Botryllus schlosseri. The sequence continues at coordinate 3,607 of ATSW01000122.1, forward strand.
CAGAATAAATATACCGGATTGGTGAAGCGTATACGTGCCCTGAAGTAAATTCGAACACAGCATTTCTGGTTGTAACTTGAGATCATGTTCAGAGTGAGTCTAAAGCAAAGGTTGATATCTATTGCCTTTAAAAATTGTGGAGCTGAAGCCATCTTGAGAAAAATCGTAATCGCACCTTGAAAATTGACCCACTGAAGTGCATGCATTTCATTTTCGTTAAATATTTATATATATAGCGCTTGCTTATAACAAAGAAACTTCCCAATTGATCGCTTCCATGATACCAATCCTTCACCTTCGCGTTGAGGTTTACTTTTTCACCATTTATCGTGTTTCCGGGTCAAAAGTTTATCACGCGTATTAACTGATGGTAATAACTAACGGATGGTCTTGTCACGCGCTATGATATTACCACGATGGAAATATTTAACTATTTCGGGTATTTTAGTTATTTTCGGCTGTGTGTTGGTCACAAAATACCATAGACTATGAGCTTTGCATGCGGAATTGTGGAAGAGATGATACTTCGATAGGTGTAGTACGGTTTTAGTAGCTAAGTAGAGAACAAACTTTGAGACTTGCATTTTCAAAACATGCAGACAAATGCCAGCGACCCGATTTCCACCATATCTACATTATATCCATATATGGCGACCGAATGCCATGAGAAATACCTGAGCACTGTTCATCCAGCGTATACATGATTCTTCTAAATAGAGATAACAAATCTTGTGAATATCATGACCATAATTGGAAGCGACAAAATTGCAACACTTGATGTTGCATACACGGAATTGTTTTGGGTATATCACATTAGTGCGACTTTCGGCTGTAATTAGGTGTGAAAATATACTGGTATTGCTTACATACTTTATTGATGTCCCATTTTACTTGTGTTCTGCTCTTATTTAGATTTAGAAACACGAGTCTATGTGATCAGCGAAAATCGCTGAATCCTTGTCGGGTTTTCGACGTCTAAAAGAGTCAAACTCATTATCTTTACGCGCAGCAGTTACGGTACAACATCGCCGAGAGGCTGACAACATTACGACACACGTCCCAAAAGCAAACACAGAGGCATCGCAGACTAATTAAACCTTTCCAAAATATACGAGAGACAATATGCCGGTATAATGCGTGTGACAGCTTCCAATCGAGACGGACCAAGGTTTCCTGATGCCTCCCAGCGATATCAGCGGTGTAAACAATGATGGCGGCGACAGCCACCCGTTCGCGACCGCCTAGCGAAACAATGAGCGATACGGGGCAGTTAGTAATCAAACATGACTTTTTGCTTTGCAACATCCGCAAATATGCTGAAGCCATGCAGTCACACAATAAGATGTATGTAATCACTGTCTGATGTCGATTATGTAGAATAGGGTCATAATACAGGGTTAACAACCGGTTTGACCTCCATGTACTGGCGCAGAAGCCTTCAAAATTACAGAGGGATCAAAGTGTGTAGTGACGAAATGAATTTATAGTGACGTCTGTCCTATAGTGTCATTTGCAGTTTTATACAAGCCATTCGAAATAACCTATCGAAACTATAATTCTCGTTTATAAATTAACTCTCAGTGGCCAAGAGCGAATAATTTCACTGCTTGAAATAATTTTCTTTCGGGACTCGGCTTGAATCATTTAAACTCGAATCATTTTTGTCAAGAATTGTAATGCAATAGGCCTACCATTTAACGGAAAAATATCATGCAATTGGATTATTCATAGAAGGCACACACACAATTCAATAATACCCAAAGCAGTGGTTCTCAAACTTTTTGTCTTCGCGGACCCCAGCGGACCCCCTCAACTTTTAGTTCAAATTTAGCTCAATTATCGTGCAGTCTGCATCTGTCTTGTGCAAATATTAACTGTAGGCAATTGCGATAAACACAAACAAAATTACTTTTCTTGATAATAACATGATACTATTTATGTAGAAATTGGGTAGACTTTTTATATTTCAAAATGAATCCAGAAACTGCATTTATTCAAATACGTGGTCGTGTCGTGAAAATCCGCGCATTCGATATGATATGAACGAGTGCTTAAATCGATATCCTCAAATATAGATAGCGGTGAAACGCGTAACGCTTCCGATGACATATTTGAGTATGATGGCAACAAAATTGAGAAACAGATTTTTAAATTAACATATACCGTCCAGCCTGGTCATTTTTATTTAGGAGCTCATATTGAATTTATTATGGAATAGTGGTTATGTTTATTACAGGAGAAAATGGATTTCTGCAAACATTTCGAAGTCATCGTGATTGACCTTACTACTCCAACTGTTTATTTTTCCGTAATGCCCAACAAAACATCCCTAAACAGCAATATATTTGTGTCAGCATGCTAATGGAAATTTAACAATTACAATGAGTTTGCACAGTAGGATATTTCATCTCAGACGGCCAGTCTGTTGATGTGAGTCCTGGAGTTTTACCAGTAATGAAGCGAAACTGACTCGTGATTTTCCTAATATAAATAAATACGAATTAGGTTATCATATCAACCATTTTGTAAATTAAGAGGTCTCACGGACCCCCTGTAAATGCTTCGCGGACCCCCAGTTGAAAACCACTGACCTAAAGTATCCATGATCAGCACGTTGTTTTGGTTTGATTACCAGTTACAATCGTGTATCGTAGCGCAGCGCAATTTACACACGCTGAATTCTCAAACCAGCATGAACTGTCAACAAGTATTCAATGCGTAAACCTCGCCAAATTTGACTTTGAGAGGGCTTTCTGCCTGGGCGGTCACGACGCGCAATAATAGCAGTCATTTGTACGGATTTGTATATCGCGATAATAGCAAATCACTCTATTGACACTGCTGCATTTTGATGTCGGCGATGCGCGGTGCGATGTGAAATTGAAGTACATTTATTGTTACATTACACCTACATCGATAGAGATACGGTGATTCACGCCGAATCAGATTGCGGTTAGAGAGCAAACGTTGCTTATCGGCTTACGGTTGATGCCTGTCATGTGTCAAGTTGGCTTACCGCCCAAAATACATTTGGGCCATCCGAGTTTAGCTCCCCGACCTCCACTGAAACCGGAATGAAGTATTTGATGCGTTACATACTGTTTAGAAACCACTGTAACGGGCTAATGACCTCACCAATGCCTCAGTTCAGTTGTTCTTAACCTTTACCGACCTGACGAAACCTGACGCTAATCCGCAAGTCTCTGGCGAACCCCAAATATTCGCGGAGTCACAAATATCTACAAATGTCTATCGCATTCATGATTTTCACACAGAACAAGAATATCATCATGAATATTTACTGCAAATCAGCGTAAATTCTGCTGTATGAGTCGGGTGTGTGTCTTAAACTCTGTCAAGCCCACGAGAATGGCTCAGTGAACACCTGGGGTTCATTTGAACCCGGATTAATAACTACTACCTTAGTTGTTTGGGATGGTGTATATGACACGCTGCATCTGAAGCAAGCTAGTGATTTGTGGAGAAACAATGTTTGATCGCGCATGAAAAATGGTTACTATAACTATCGCCAACGCGCTCGGAAATCATATTTGCAAGATCTCATCATCTATCTCTGCGCCATCTCAGACATGCGTGATGTACAGGCAACTGCGCGGAGCCTTATCTAGTTTCATTGAAACTATATTTGTTGTGTATGATTCTTCACAGTTCTTGTGGTAAAACTACTTGGATTTTGCCAATTAGAAAGTACGTTTTGGATGCTGCAATCACGTTTAAGAGTGAAATCATCATTAACGACAAAGCGAAATAGCCCCTGCATCACGATGACAGACTATATTTTCGAAAATTGCACCGATTTTTAATGCCATTGGTCTTTTTGCGTTAGTCCCATATAGGTCCACCATGTAACGGCCAAGAGAAACATTTTATTGTGACTCTGAAAAGTAGTATAGTTCCGCGTCTGTGGTATTTCGTCTATCAGTATCGGTATTTGTAAAGTAGGACTAGAAACCGGTAAAAGTGATAAAAATTTGTATATATCGAAAGCGGGGCATTCTATATCACCCAAGCACAGTTGAGAAAAGTATGGATAGAACATGATTTGAACATGAATTTGAACAGTGAGTATCGAGTCTCAACACTGTAACTCGGACTCGACCCTTTATGCAGTATGCACCCTGAATTGGACTCGGACGTGACTCGGAAGTGTATACAAAATGAATCGACTTGACTCGAGTCAAACCTGTAAAAGCAGGATTGACGTGTGACTTGGAACCTTGTGACTTGGTTGCAACCATGTTCATTTGTTACTTCCACGTTTCTTTCAAATCGCTGCTTCTGCATAAAATTGAGTAAAAATTACCGGCCGTATTCCAACTTGAGTACCAGCGTTGGCTATGCTTTGACCAACTCCACAATATTTTCAGGCACCATGTGCTGTCGATCGATTGTGGCGTGGAGGGACTACCCGCGCCTTCCATACTCTGGAAAAGACGCGGTCGGATTGTGACCGGCTCGGATCGAATTCACATCAACACAGACGCAGGAACGGGGTTATCAAGGCTTAAAATACATGATGTAAGTAATAGATCCGGGTGGTGGGCACGAAGCTATTTCAGGCGGGTCGAGAAACATTTCTAATTGTTACCTTTCTGTTCAATATGTCATAGACTGCTGCTTTTGGCTGCTCTAGAACGGCAGCAATATTCCATTGATATGCTCGCAATTTCATAGGTACAAATAGAATACTTCATTATAATACTGACGATCTTACGTGGTGGTTGGTCGAGAACATGTGTTCCTCAATTTTAGGTATTTCTTAATATTTTCCGAGTAGGAAAATCATGCCTATCAATCCTAGACTTGATGTGATGATATATATCTAATAGGCAAACTCAACGTTTTTATTTCTATAGTAAAGTGCATGTGTATACACTGTTTTTTCCTAATTAATTTGTTTTTGATTCGTTTGCTCATATCGCGAACTGAAAACGGTTGGGAAGCACTGGTCTATAAGTTGTCTAAAACAACCACATGAGTAATAATCCCAGTTGGCAAAACCTACTTGGAGCACTCCGAAAAGTAGGCNTACTTCGTTNTACTGATCAGCTNTNCCTATTTTGCGCCAATGTATTTAGACTGCAGTGTTTCAGGGAATTTGGGCCTNATATAGACAAAAGTTCGAGGAGAATGAAAAAATCGAAGATTTCGAGATATGTTGCAGATAAATGTTTAGNCCTATACTTAGGTAACGGTCAAAATGAATTCAACCTTCCCGGAGTTCTATATATTCCTGATAGANTCGTTCTTGAAAATNGCACCATCACAAGCAGACCTGTACAAATTACCAATCTAGTTAGTCGNNGGTTAACAAATANCTGTTATTTTGAGTGGNTGTAGTTCTAGTTTNGAATTTTGAAATGTGATNTAGTTTTAGTTCAGCNCTAGTTCTAGTTCTAGTTGTGATTGCGGATTTTGAAAAGTTGTACATTTGAAAAAAAAAGTTTCTGTCACCGTTTGGCGTGAATCGTGATACCGGTGTCCTGTGCATGATGTTCTTGCAGCCATTGCTAGCTCGTAGTCATCGCTACTAATAGTGGTGTAACCGCATGGGGTGAGTTCTGGGGGGGGGGCGAACCCCCTCCGGTTTCAAACTTGTACCGATGTTCATTTGTAAAACCATGAGTTTCGTCGGAATTGAACTATGTTTTAGTTAGTCAATTGCAGATTTTTGAAGGTCGTTAGTCCTAGTTCCAGTTCCTGGTCTTGAAAGTGAGTAGTTCCAGAAAAGTGAATAGTTCTAGTTGTACTTCTAGTTGCACATTTTCAAAATCCAGTAGTTTGCACTAGAAAAGCACCGTCACGGAATATCCTCTGATTCGAAAGCGCACCAATTCCGTTTCCTCGTTGCAGGTTCGGCGCAGCGACGCTGGCGAGTGGATATGCCGAGCAGAAAACAGAGCAGGAAACGCGTCGAAACCGGTTAGAATCCTGGTGAGATTGCCGGAGCCGAATAACATGGCGTTCTCCCGCAAGCCAGTGGATCAATTCGTAAAGAGAGGCCACAACGCCGTGTTTATGTGCAAGGTACGAAATACGAGTTAAAACCAGGAATCAGACGCTTGCAATCAGAAAGAGAGGAAGATCTTGGCCACTAACGAAGTAATTGTACTTTTTCGAGCATCCAAGTACGTTTTGCCTGCTTGAGTACTCGAGTATACTTTTACTACTGCCATTTCGTTCTCAAGTGGTAATGTTGTTAAAACAATTACACTTCTATAGAAGTATACCCAGAGTTGTAACCAAGTCACAAGTTTCCGAGTCACACAAGTCAATCTCACTTTTACAGCTTTGACTCGAGTCAAGTCGAGTCATTTTCAATTCATCACCGAGTCAAGTCCGAGTCCAAGTCATTATGTCCACTGTTCAGTTTTCAGTTCAATTCGTTTCAACCCCCTTTTTTCAACTCTGCTCGAATGATATAGAATGGCTCGCATTCATGATATAGTAATTTTCCTCAGTTTTAACAGTTTCTGGCCGTATTTTCGAGTATCAGGACAGATAGACGAAATACCAATCATGTGGTGACTTTACTATGCTTCGAAGTTACAGTGAAATGTCTGCCTTTGCCATCCTAGTCTCGAGTCATGTGACGTGGCTCGAGCCATGCACACTGAGTCGAGTAAATGTCGAGTCCATACGAAAATTGACTCGAGTCAAGTCGAGTCACCTAAAATAGCGACTCGAGTCATCACAACCCTGCTTCTACCTAACAGTTTTCGTGTTTTTACGCAAAATAAGAATACTGCTTGAATTTATTTTTTGGGAAAACCGCTTACCTTTTTCACTTTTGGAAATTGTAAAATAGACAGTACGTTTGGGATGCGCTTGCGTCATTTTTGTGACTGGAATTGTAATGGCGACTGGGAGATAGATACCCTATATGTCACAGTATATGAATATATTTTGGGAAATTGCACCTGTTTGAAGTGTCATTCGGCATTTTGCGTTGGTCGCGAAGATGCACCCTCGTAAAAGAACGCGACCAAATCTACATTTTGAAATTACTCACTTGAGTATACTTCTCATATCCTCGTTTACTACCTCCACTCGAAGTAGTCGTGGTAATGTGGTATGTCTGTGAAATCTCTACTGCTATACTTGTTATTTAGTGTAAATTTTCGGCGTTACTTTAACTTCTACTTGAGTAGCAAGCAGCCGACTACGTTGAGCACCGCTGTATTTTGCAACATGCTCTGACACAGAGCTGGATATCGGGCTCCGATTTTCGCGACACCAATGGCTACATTACGGCTTCGATATTAAGCGTCAAGTTTGGGTCCAATCTACACGGTCCGATTCAGCCTATGATCTGGGGCAGGCATCATCCCCAACTCGACCCGAATATTCGACATAATATATTTGCGGTTTGCCGTTCCTATTTAACAGTAGTATTTTCCAACTTCTTACAAACTTCTAGTGAGATAATTACCGTTAAACATATACCGTATACTACAATCGAGCTCATTGGCACATTATACAAGTTTTCTCCGTCGACATTTATTTTCCGGTCACAAGGTGTCTCTATATCGGTGGTTCCCAACCAACCACTGGTGTGGAATTTAATGGTGTCTGGTGGAGAATAAAGACATTTGTTTATAAAACATTATATGCAGGATAGTTCACATATCTATGGAGAAACAAGCGCAAATACCGTTACCAGTTAACTGCTCTGGAATGTATGTATCGAAAATTATATTGCGTGTTGTTCACAAAAACTCATTTTATAACTCTGGATAACCAATGATGGCGTCACAGACGCATCCAGCACGATCAGTATGACGTGAAATAACGCTTTCGCTAAATTTTGAGCTTTACCGGTATCCGTTCATAATACCTTTTTTCATGCTGTAGTTATAAGCGATTGTCTTGCGTACTGGTGTGGTTGTGTGTCCTGTGTACTCAAACAAGCAAATAGCTGCTACGAAATGACTTAAGTCAGACGGAAATGCGACGATAGTTTTGGGTAGTGGGGAATGTAGAACTCGGAATAAATTTAAAGTGGGGAATGAAAACAAATAGTTTGGGAACCATAGTGCTTTATAAGATCAAATCGGAAGTAAACTTAGCGTGCCTTCGTCGATGGGAACATCGTAACTTTCGTGCAGAGTGTTAATAAATCATCCTTACATCAAATGCCTATACAACATCCAAACTATTCGCAGCGGTCATCAAAGCAGTCATCGTTGCTACAGTCGAAGTGAAAGTAACGCCATTTTACTCAATTACAAGCGCAGGTATTGATTTCTAAGACCCGCGTAAACCACTTCAAGAGGAAGTACAAAATATATGTCTGAAAAATACTCGATTGAGTGGCATGGAAAAATCGATTTTGCCGACGGTTCGGTGGTACTCTGCTTTGCAAATCCGAGTCCAAATCTTCGATATTATATTCAGCAGTTACTAAGATGCTTTCACGCGGTTCTAATGACGATTTCACACATAAAAGTATGTGAAAGTGTGTGGCTCTTATAACCCTGGTGGACACCTATCTTAAAATTATTTTCTACTTTACAGAATCATAAGTATAAAAATTTAGTAATTTTCCCTACAATATCCTTGTCAAGTCGATAGAAAAGTAGTATTAAAACAGAACCCCTTGAACAAGTAATGCATGTACAGGCAAAATCAACCTGAATCGAGCATTATGCCTCGAGATCAGTTTGCGAGTATCGCCCATCATGACGTCACATCAGTATGAATGACGTGGAAAGTTCAATTCTATGTGCCCTTTGTACCAACCACAAAAACAGTGCCAGTAATACGTCACCACGTTCAAGATTGTTTGGTATTTTTTCAACCATACCTATTCCATTGCACTTATTGACAATGCCGTGGATTGATCACAATTTCACGTGTATGTCATTTCCACTGACACGCATGTCACGTAGCTTTGTACTAATGCCTCGCATGCCGCGATAAGACCAATCAATGTTTACACGCAATCTTCCACAGTGAAAACAGTATCGAAACTATAATTGTCTTTGATAAATCGACTTTCAGTGGAGCGATTAAAAAAAACATCACTTGGCCCACGATGCCTGGGATCACCCATTGGCTCATTGCAATTTCAGTTCGTCAACCACCCGACCGCGTACAACGTGACGTGGCTGAAGGACGGCGTCAAAATCAATTTCACGGGCAAGCGCATCGTGACGAAGTCCTACCGTCTCGTGATTCGCAGAGTGCAAACGGAAGATGCAGGCGTGTACGCTTGCGTGGTACGAATCCGGCGTGGCAAAGAGCTCACGGCAAAAGCGGAACTCATGATTAAAGGTACTTGGGTAGCCACGATGGTTGTTTACCAGGGAATATTACGGGTTTTCAAAGGGTGGTATAACTGCACATCGCGTATATCAGGAGCCGGCAACTTCTACAGTGGGCGGGTCGGATATGGAAAAATTAAGTAGGCCTACTTGGCTGGCTGGATTCCCGAATCGATACATTAATCACATATTTATCTACCCATACAGAGAATATATAGTATTTGATGCCAACTTTAACTTCAAATCATAGAGACCAACAATATTTTATTAGGGTAATTTATTCCAAATCCTGTTGAAGTCAATGAGACATCTGTGGTCGATCAAACTTGTCAACAACTTCTTTGAACCGCTGCTACATGTAGGACGTAGAAACCCTTGGTAAAGAACGCTATCGTGAGTTCACGTCAGTTAGATTGGAACGCAGCATTGTCTTGTTAATGTTCTCAGTCGAGAAATGTTTGCTGGCAAATGTATGTGGACAGTGGACACACAGGCCACATTATCATGAAATGCCGGAAACTGTCTGCGGGCCGTGTTGCCCGCTCCAGGCGTAGAGATTCCCATGGGAAGTCGCCACGTAGCAGTCATAGATATATCTAGNGTTGGTCAAAGTAGTGTGCGTTGCTTCTCAAGTAGAAGTAAAAGTAACCCCGAATTTTATATTCAAATACGACTACAAGTAGCAATTTCCAAGACGAAACTACTGTAAGTGGAAGTAGAAAATGAAAGTGTATTTGATCGAGAGGTCTCATACTTTTAGCAGTTAGTCCGAGGTGTATACGTTCGAAATTTCATGATGCATCTTCCTCGCGATGAACGGAAAATGACTGATTATAATACAAATATATCNAAATCTTAGAAAGCATCCTCATTTTCGCTAATCCAGAGGCTATTTCAAGCGTNTTTTTATGACAATTCCACACGTAAAACTGGTGCAGACTTATCCAAAATATGCTTTCTGCTTTTCAAAATCCGAAGTGTAAAACNAAGGAGTTTTGGCTNAAAAAAACTGCTCGGGTAGACGTGGAAGTGGTGTGAAAACATAACCACTTCAGCGAGCCGTGCAAGAAAGACTATTTGAGTACTCCGAAAATTCGTGAGCTTGATGATATAGATTTACAGCACCCGGTTGAAATTCGTTTTTCGAAATTTACACGTGTATTAGTATTAGGTATACAGTGGAAGCTATATGAAATCTCTAAGAAGTTTGTAAAATTGTATGGCTCATTCATGTCGGTGTGAACCCTAATATTTTCGGATGACACATCAGGGGTAATCGTCAGCCACTGCGGAGTGACGGCCGAAAATATTCGGGTTCATTTCAATGTGAATATACTATTCAGTTGTATGTTGAAGTTCTGTACCTCCACGAAACTTTTCAAATATGTAAAACATGTGCATTGTCGTCCCAATAACTGTACAGTGCACCAATCATATGGTAGGGGCGATGCTTCATTAACCACTATTGTAGATTTAGCGGCAAACACTTGACATTTCTTTCAAACACACGCCAAATTGACCTCAAACAAGCCAGAATTTCTCCCGTCGTAGTACCGCTCACAATTGATGATTCATCTTATTAAATTCCTCTCTCAGACAGAGGATCAAGGGGGATATAAATAGAACGCAGGCCACTACCCCGGCGCGATGATTCCCGCGATAATTATCTAATCTTGTGTGTTTTGCTTACGAGAAGTGAGGTATTAATTACTTCGGCACACGTCAAAAGACGATGCGGACATGCAATCCTTGCATCTCGTCGATGACGGCCCAAAAGACTGAGTCCTGCTTTGGAGGAACAGGTTCGAATACTCCACAGATGCGTGATCAAATCTTTTACAGTACAATAAAGGATGCCTAATACAATGAAATACACACCTAACATAACTACAGGAACGATTGAAAACCGCCAGAAATTTTAAAAATACGAAACCTAGATCAAAACCTAAACGCATAGGAGGTGTATAAGCCGCTGTTTCCACTAGATTTTAAGCTTGTACTGGTACATACCAGCGGTTCTTAACCCCTAAACGGACCAATTGTTTTGGCGGCTGTGCGGACCGCTTAACGGCAGAATTTGGGAAGCTGGTGACTAAAAATTTGTCATTCACCTTTACCCAGCCCTCATTATTAATGTTTTTATAGTTCACGTGGCTATTGTAACTTGTGGTTAGCACAGAAAAGAGGAAATAAGGAGATACCGTAATCCAAAAATATGGACAGATCTTATAAATATGGGTATTGGGTAATGTAGCTTTACAGTTTTAGTTTTAACGGAGGCGTTTCATGGACCCCTTAAAACTAGACTGTGGGTCCCAAGTTACGAATCCATTTATCAAGACATGACATGGCACTGGTGAAGTGTGATGCATATACCTAATATGTAAAAACTTATGTATTGCCGAGAAGACAGCTGGTCACAATACCAAGGGTACGTTATTTCGTCTGGTGTCGCTTAGACAGATTTCGACTATTTCAAACTCACATTACCTTATCCACTCCGTATTAGATATAAGAATTATCGTCACTGGCCTCTTTCACATTATTTTTCAACCTGATCGGTAATGGCAATCATGTGTGGCTTCCCATATATAGACTTTAGCCCATATCCAACTCGATTCGGCCGTTTCTTTCCACACGTACCTAATTAAGTGATATATCACATCGGACAGATACAGCAAACGCTAGACTAGACTTTATTGAGGAATCATGCTAGCGGGTACGTAGCATTCGGTATCGGCTTCACCGTCAGTGCGGTCATGCCCCTATATAATCAGTGCCGCTATCTGATATGAGTATATGCTGTATCTTGCTATACCCTTGTGAACTTAACTATGACGCGGTTTCGACTTCAAGACAACACCGATCACATTTACTTGCTTCGCGAAAGAATATTGCCTCGGAAGGGGCACGAAATGCATTCACGAGTTGGTGGTGAAATCGTATGTTTTCTAAACATATTTTCTTTGTGATTTGTTTTGAATTAATGAATCTTCTTTCGTGAGAAAATTCCGTGGTTTACGCGTCGTGTGGTTTCATTAATTCGATTCCATTTGCGCGCCAGTCTGAGCCAATAAAGTTGTTGCATGCGGAGCACGATTTACATTCATCATAGTACATATACTTCAAATTTTGAAGTATAGATTTATCGGTGCATAAGCTCGCTTTAAACATTTTTGAAGGCTTCAACTAGTTTTTCCAATTCTCTATAGTTACTAACGATTACCCCTGACGAGTGTCAGCCGAAATCATTTATTTCAATATGAATATACTATTCAATTGTATCTTGAAGTTCTGTACCTCCAAGAAGCTGTTCAACTGTTATGTCACTATATACGCGCTTGTATGCACGCCTGAGAAAAACCGACTTTTATAGATTTCGCGTAACGAGTACGCGTGCTTGAGTGAAGCACAGAAGTAATCGCATAGGTTTGAAATATTGGCGCATTGAAATGACCAAATAAATTCACACTTCCCAGACCTGTAGCGGAGACAGCTTGGAATTATCTGGTGCCATCTCAAAAGATAGTTATCCGTAGCCTATACCTCTCGCCAGACTCCGATAACTATAGATAATTCTAGTTGCCTAATTACACTAATTTGAGCGAAATGCCGGTAATCAAATTCCAATCTAATTTGTTAGCTGTTTCTGTGCTCTAATTCTACTTTAATTTCTGGTTTTCCTGTAAACACTACATGAGAGCTGTATAGTTGGAAACGAGCCGAGCTTGCTGTACAGTACAGACATTAGCTATTCTCATGCTCTTGATAACGAACTCTAATTTGATATGAACTGAATTTGGTTCAATGTCCAAGATTACTAGAATTACGTAATTCTAATTCTAGTCTAATCCGATAAAAACGGTGTATAGCTATAATTTTAATTTCACGGTAATCTAATTTGGACAAGATGAAAATTTTTCAGTCGTCCAAGTCTGCTTCACGCTTACTCACTGTAGTAGTTTACAAACAATTACTTTGATCAAATTCATTACAAAATCATACGTCTACCTCTACCAAGCAGAATGCAAAAACATTTTAGAAGAGCTTCTAGGAGGAACAGAACTGCAATATACAATTGAATGGTATATTCATATTGAAATTGAAGTATGTACTAGTTGCTAAGTATTACCCCTGAGATTCAGCCGAAAATATTCGGGTTCGTTTCGATATGAATATACTATTCAAGAACATTTTTATATACAATGTTCCTTCGAATTCTCTACCATTTGCTGACGATTACCCCTGACGAGTGTCAGCCGAAAATAGTCGGGTTTATTTCAACATTAACATACTATTCAATTGCATATTGAAGTTCTGTGCCTCCAAGAAGCACTTCAAAGCATTTTTATACATGTGCGGATGAGTGAACGCGTCAATCATAACTTAACAATTCCCTATGACTAATACGAGCCTGGTTTCATCAGTTTGAAGTCAAACTAAGGCGATTTGTTTAATGCGACAAATTTCAAACATCATAATATACCTTCCATTACATCTCTTTCCGATACCCACGGAAATTTCGGAATCGCACGGATCAAAAAGGGACACTCACAATGTCGCAATGCCGTCATAGTTCACGGGAGAGTATACCAGTGAATAATCTCAAAAATAAATAAATTCAGATCACAGCGCAACAATGTCCCATTATTTCGCTCGCCTTTATCGACGTTTCATTACCAAAATGCGGGTAAAGCGTTTATGCTTAATCGTAATATCCGTATCTACATTAAGAGCGCCGGCTTAAATACGTGACACCGCACAGTCCTGGATAAACAGTAAACACACACGGTGTGGGTCGTTACCATCCGCTAAATACGATTGAAACCACACATATACACTATTTTATATTTCATTGGGTAGTAATAGCAGAGATATGAAACAATTATATGGTAATTAGGTGACCACAACGTAGTTCGATCTTACGATTATCTTCGTGACGTCATTACTGTGAGACGATCGTGAGAACGAATATCGCTTTAAGGATAGGGCTTGTATTAAGATTCTTACCAACATATTTCGCTCTGTACCAGACTTGGAACAACCATAGATAATAATAATTCTAGTTGTCTATAGACTATTTAGAGCGAAATACCAGTGATCTAATTCTAATCTGATTTATGAAACGTTTCTTTGCTTTAATTATAAATCAAATCTAATTTGTGAAATAATTGTATGCTCTAATAATAATTGTAATCTACATTGCGAAACAAGCCATGCTTGGAGTACAGTGTACATACATTTGCTATTCTCATGCTTATGACAATGAGCTCTGATCGATATGAAGTGACCTTCATTCCATGTCCAAGTGTTCGCATATTCAGTAATTCTAATTCTAATCTAACTTTGAAAAAACTTCGCATTTACTAATTCCAATTGTAGTCTAATTTGGAAAACAACTGTGTAGCTAAATAGTCATCAATCTTATTCTAATCTAATTTGAAATTTTTTCTAGTTTTTCAAGTATGTTCTGTACCGTTGTAAATCATATAACCGCTCCTGCTCCTGCAATCCAGAGAGGCATGAAATTATACGCTCCGTTGTTTACGCTTTCGAATCGCAGCTGCGAACGTATCATGCATCACATAATGACAGTGCCAGGCGGCCCATCCCTTAAAACAATACCAACCCTTCCAACGTAAATGACCAACAATAATGCCGGATTAGGTGATTGACCTCTGTCAATTATAGGGCCAAGGGCGTGGCGTGCCGCGTCATAGACAAGCCCTCAGTATTGATATGACTTTATAGAGGCTTGGAGAACCGGATTATACTAGATGTAGTTAAATAATAACAACTTTTCGTTAGAGCCAGATTGTATAGAGACACTGCACCTATTTGATGCTGGTGTGGTCAGACTAGTTGACCTCCAAGATCGTATCGACGTGGCGAGATAGCGTAGTGGTAGGATCCACAGCTGCAACACCAATGGGTTGCGCGTTCGAGTCCGACCGAGGTCGACTCCAGAATTCCCACCCGAGTGTTGGAGGTTAATCCGGGCTCCTCCTCTCCACGTGATCCGCGTAAACGGTGTCTTATAAAAGCCCAGAAGCGGGGCCTTGCTACAAGTTGGTTGATACGGAATCGAAATACAGAATATCGGCCTGGTGTAAAATGACCAAGGTAGTCGAAACACCATGAATATCAAACAAACGAAAAGGGCTTACCGACCATCTCCATCCTATACCAAATACTGTGCTGCATTTTTTTCTATGTCATCATTATTGCCGTCTGTTTGTTTGTATTATGTTTGGATAAAAAACAAAGACTCTCTCGTATAAATAGAATGAGAAGAGCGAAATGTCGGTAATCTAATTTCTAAAATATTTCCATGTTCTAATTTTAATTGTAAATATGGTTCTCGATAAAATGCTATAGGACAACTGTACAGTACGAATCAAACTGAGCCTGGCGTACAGACATTCGCCATTCCCATGACTATGAGAATGAACTCAAATATTTGATATTAACTGGACTGGATTTGCGTTGTATTTCTTTACAATTTGGAAAATCTGAATTTTCTTTAGTTTTAACGCCGCTGTTTCCAAAGGTATAGAAAATATTTCAAACCCGTGGTTGAAGAGTTCCGCAATTATGCAAAAATTCTTTTCAACTTCGACCCACATTCAACCCATTGAACACAACGTTTCGAAATCAAACGGATGTAATATTTATTAACCACCTGCTGAAGCGCTGACATTGAGAAATGACGCAGATCTACATGGTGTAACTGGACATATAGAATGATTGCGGGGAGTCAAATTCAGGCGACATCTGATCTTCAGTCCCGGATTCTCAATCAAATCCATTGTCCAATGTCCATATAGTAGCGCCCGCCCTGCGATACGGAAACACAAACCAAATTAATCTCCACTTTACGCGCTAATTCCGCAAACTTAGATGTATAGAATAATAATCTCAAACCGAAAATCGTGGTTGCATATGTGTGATAATTCCTGTCGACAATATTGACACTCGCCATAAGTGCATAGTTCTGTTCGTGCCGCATATCCAGTCAGTGCGCAGGTGTGCAAGTGAACGCGATACTCAATTTACAATGACATTCTCAGACGAAAGCTGAAAAATTGATGTCAAAAGGACAAGGCAGGGTTAAAGCTGCAGGCCGCGATAAAATTGTAATCCCTCAAAACGAGTAAGCGTCTAAACGACTGCTCTCAATTATATGAAACTTTCTGCATGTTTGTCACTTGATACGCGAGATAAAATATTGCATAACATCTTCAAGAAAAACGAATACGAGTCGAAGAAAGTATTCAACACGAACATATAGCAACAAAGGGCATGATAGTCTGAAAGCAAAAAAGACTTGAGCGTCCGCATTGAGATATCACTAATCCATTGGTGCAGCACATATAGTAGGCTTATCATATACTCAGCCCTATAAAGAGCACACTATTATGCCAGCAAGTAAAACGGAAGTAAAATTATTACCGTACGATTGAATTTAATGTTTTACATTTCCTTGGTAGTTTCAGGAAACAGTTACAAAAACTTGCATGCACAAGTTACAAAAACAGTCAACGCAAAACTTATATAAACATACACGAAAACAACAAATCAAATTTATTTTATAGATTCATCCCATTAATACTTTACGGTTCCCTCAATTATTGCCAGTAAAGAACGATAGATAACCAGATCGTAAAATTCTTGTACGAAATATCATTGATTGGTTCCCAACGTGGGCGATTTGGCGGTCTAGGGGGCGAAAATAACAAAGGGGACGAAAACGGACGATTTTGGAAATAAATTAATACGCCTCGTTAAAGTATAAGCAACGACTCGAAATGTGAAAAAGATGACAGTTAGGCGTCCTCAGATGACCATTCCTTTTTCTTGAGACACGAGGACAAATCCTACTAAATTAGGATTTATATGCCCAAGCCAAATACAATTATACATCCTCGCCTTTTCCATAAACCCAACAGTGCCTTCTGATCTATCACAAGCTGCACACAATCATACTCTCGTAGAGGCTTGATTCGCATTAGATATAACGCTAGAACGACAAGTTGCAATTTAGGACGCATGCTGCCGTGGTCCGAATGGTCGAAATGCAGCGTGTCATGCGGGAAGGGGATCATGTTCAAGCGGAGGACTTGCACAGGAGTGCCGCCCAACATGAAGACGTGTCACGGTGATTTTGCGCGCGTCAAGACGTGCAACACCCAAGTGTGCCCAGGTATGTATTAGGTATGGCGTAAATATGTAAATTTTCTTTCTACTCCGGTTGTTGCGGATTTGATTCCTAATACCACAACAACAATAATAACAATATGCGACGGTGAAATGTATTATACCACAGGCTGTTTTTACGATTAACAGTCCTGATTAAATCATCAAATCATTGAGAACTGCAGTTTTGCCTTACTATACATGGACCTAGTTTGTAGCATGGACCTGTATTAATGTACGTGATAAAGGAGTGGACTGACATATATATCACATTTCCGAAGGAATCTGTACAATGTTTATTAGACATCATTCAGAGCGCTGTCATGTATATTTTCATCTGCCTACAATCAAATTATCATTTGATTGCGCGTTTCTTTTACACCACAAGAGACGTAATAT